>PVJS01000681.1:5584-119298 GCA_004027185.1 Glis glis | reverse complement strand
CTGTGCTTATACCATTCAGGGTCTAGCTGGGCTAACAGCCAACTTTTAGCTGACCAAGGTCAACCTTGGCTGCAGCTCTCGGCTGACAACTTAGAGACAGAGAAAAGGATTTTATTGTCCTGCCTGAGTATGAGAGCTTGTTCTCACTATTGGCAATTGATACCTATTAGTAATCAATGCGAGCCCAATCCCCATCATTGGCTTCCAGTAAGCTGACTGGTACAGTTAGAGGAGAAAGAAAAAAATCCTGATTGAGAAGGGAGTTGCCATGGCAACCTTGCACTATAGTTATATTTTTCTGTCTGTAACTATAAATGGTAAAATGTAACCTTTCTAATTTTGCTACAGCGTTTTTAACGCTGTGGGTACCAAATCCTCTACAACGTTTGATGTCACACTACATAAAAACAACAGATTTTATTTTTATCCCAACAAAAATCTTTATATTAACTAGAATCTTTTATAAAAATTAAGTCTCTGCCACTCAGTAAAATGTCAAAGTACAGTGATTTAAAAAAAATCATACCTGAATGCCCAGATTTCCCATTCTAAACATTCAAAGTAATTAAAACATTGACATGAGTTAAGGTTTATTATATTATTCCGCTATTGAGGACTGAACCCAGGGGCATTCTACCACGGAGCTACATCCCCAACACTTTTTCATTTTGAGGGTCTTGCTAAATTGCTTGGTCTGGCCTCAAATTTATTATCCTTCTGTCTCAGCCTCTGAGTTGCTGGGATTAGAGGTGTGTGACACTGCACCAGCTAAGTTTATTAATTTTAAAAAGTGTTGTTTGGGCCATTTTCTACTTCCAGAAATGGACCACTCCAGACCCCTTCTCTGGAACATAACCCCTTATCATGGCCTTCTCTTAACTATACTGCCACTTCCCTAAATAAGCCTCTTATAGCCCCCTGAAAATGTGTTGTTTGAGTAGAAGGAGGAGGATGCTAATTCAGAATGTGTAAATGAAGGTCTTAACCTTTACCAAAGGGTTGGCTTTTCTGCAGTCCTGTGGGGACAACTTAGATAGTCCCTGGTGTCCTAGTGCGAGTTTCAAGTAACTCATGCGTTCAAACAACAAAAAATGAAAAACACCCCTACTTGGCCAATCCAGACCCCTCCCACCCCTCTTTGCTACTGGCACTGCCAGGAGAGCCCCTTAAAACTGGAGAAGCAGAGAAGCTCCAGGTTCTAAGGTAGAGGTGAGAAAGAAGCAATGGGATCAGGTTGCCTCGGGCCAATCGTCCTGCCCAAAACATCACCCTGCCCCCATCATACAGACCAACAGTTGGACTGGGAAAACTTACTTTACAATTCAGTGGTGTTGCCTGAAGTTCAATCTACTTCATCTTAATGAAAACTCTGACAGATGGAAGGGCTGTCTCTGGTCATTCAAGTGTTAGAGCCAGTGATGTAAATCAGGGTTTTTTCTTACTACAGCTGGGCAGAACTAGAACTACAGAAAGAAACCTTGCCCTGTGTGGCCAGCACTGGAAGATGGTTTTGGAGCAAGAAGCCCCTGGGAGACAGGGAGGCCTGGGCGTCCTGCCGGTCACAGGGCCTGGAGGAGGGCCGGGGGAGTGGGAGGTGGACCAACATTTTTTTTTTAATTATAACTATCCTTATATTCAAGAAATGGGAGGGGAGCTCTTCTTTGTCTTCTCATTCTTCTCCTCTCTCAGCTATTTGCAGAATGTCACATCAATGGACCCTCACACACTACACAGCTTTTCGAGTCTACATAATGCATGTGAGATCCATCCATGCTTTTATGTATCAATAGATCATTCCTTTTCATTGGTTTGTTTCCAAATATGCTTTAGATCTTCACATATAAGTTTTTGAGTGAACATTATGTACCCAGTTCTCTTGAGCAATTGTCTATAAGTGAGATGGCTGGGGCATAGGGCAAATGCATATTTAACTTTATAAAACCCTGCCAAACTGTTCTCAAAGTGGCTATATCATTTTGTGTTCCAACCAGCAATGTATGAGGGTTCTAGTTGTCCTGCTTCCTTAATATCACTTAATATTTTCAGCTAAAGGATTATTTTAGCCATTCTGATAGGTTTGTCCTATTGCGGTTTCAGTTTGCACTTTCCTAGAACCAATGATACTGTGCATCTTCTTATATATTTACTTGTCATATGTACATATTCTTTGGTAAAATACCTGTTCAAATCTTTTGCCTGTTTTCTCTTTTTTGATGCTTTGTTTACTTATTGTCGAGTTTTGAGGATTTTTAAAAAATATGTCTGTTTATAGATCCTTTCTCAGATATGATTTACAGTTTTTTCTAGTGTGTGGCTTGAATTTTCAGTCTCTTAAAAATATATTTCTTAAGCTGGGCGTGGTGGCGCACGCTTGTAATCCCAGTACTTTGGGAGGTGGAGACCGGAGGATCCGGGTTCGTGGCCATCCTCAGCTCTTTCTCTCTCTCTCTCTCTCCCTGTCTCTCTCTCTCTCCCTCTACCTAGTGAGGCCCTCCACAACTTTGTGAGACCCGGTTTCAAAAATAAAGTATAAAAAAATAGGGCCGGGGGTATAGTGCGGAGGTAGAATGCCCCTGGGTTCAATCCCTGGTACCACAAAAAAAAAAAAAAAAAAAATATATATATATATATATATATTTCTTAAAGCAAAGTTTTTTTTAAACTTGATAAAATCCAATTTGTCAAGTTTTGTTTAATAAGTGTGCTTTTTGTGTCATATCTAATAACTCTTTGTCTAACAAATGGTCATAAAGATTTTCTTCTAAAAGTTTTATGTTTTACATACTTACCTATGATCTAGTTTGAGTAGATTCCTTTTTAATGTTAAAAATTTTCAGTTTCACCTGATAATAGTTGGACTATTCTTATTATATATATATATATATATATATATATATATATATAATGGTGGCTCTGTGTTGAAGGTGACTTTGAAGCCAAAAGATGGGCAGAGGTCACTAGAATAATTCACTTGGAAATAGTCCTGTCTTAGAGTCAGGTTCTATAATTAGAGATTACTTTATTTGTATTAATCCAATCTTGTTTTCTCAAAAAAATTTTTCTTGTGTTGGATATGTGCATCAAGTGACAATCATTAGTTTATCTGAATGGATTAGCTGAGTACTTTTAGAAATAAGGGAAAGACAGAAGGAGGTAGTCAGTCCTGGGTATTGATGGGGTGACACAGGATACTGGGTTTCTTTGGACAGGCAGGAGACAGGTAATAAGACAGAAAGGAGGATTCTAGCCACCATGCTCTCTGCTCCAATGCACATCACCCACAGCCCCAACATCACACTCCACCAGCTAGTCTGCGGCTAATTCTGTCATGTCCTCCATGCCTGTGTCCTATAGGAACTCCAGCGAGCCCATTTTTCATCACCTGGACCATCCCCACCGACTCTGTACATCTCTAACCCTAACCAATGTGGTGTCATCCTGACCTCTCAAACCCTTCCACCCGGCCTCGCATCCATTATCATCCTGCTCTGCTCCTGAGCCTCGCCTCTGAGTGATTCTCACCTTTCTGCTGACTTCTCCCGGAGGATCCTGCTTCCACATCCCCCGCCCTCAGTAAGGGCTGTTGGTCCCCTCACTCTATTCCAAAAGCACCAAGGAAGGGCAGGGGTCTTGTTTGTTCTTCGGTCCCACTTTCTGTCAATTTTAACTCCTACCCTAGAACTCCCCCATCATGAGCTTACTTCCTCGCCATAGCGACTGAAGGGCTCAGAGTCACTCAGCTTCATTCTGTAAAGATTTCTGCACCAGGCTCTCTGTTTTCCATAAACACTGGCACCCCTGTCACAATACTTGGTGATTTCAGTATCCATGTGGAGGATCTTTCCCCACCCTGGCCTCTCACTTTCTTGACTTCCTATCCGATGACATCCTCCATCCCACCTCAGCCACCCACAGCCCTTACCCTTGTAAGTAAACACACGCCCTACAGGATTTCATTGCCGAAGCTTTGCCTTTCTCGCCCCCACTTTCTATCTGTCCGGCTCCCTCCCTCTAGTCTGCTGATTCCAGTACTCTCTAGCCCATCACAACCACCAGCTCGTGGATTCTACCATGGTTTTAGTCACCATTCTCATCTCTGTCAACCAAACACCAGACACACAAAATAGAGGAAAGAGAAGTTTATTTGTTCACCGCTCTGGAGATTTCAGTCCATGTTATGCTAGTTTCCAAGCAGAAGCCTGGCTGGAGGTCCTCAGGGCATCATGTGGGGGAGCAGAGAAAGCAAAAGAGTCAGAGAGATACACTGTAGTGGGGTGGCCTGGGACACATGCACTGTGCCTAGCCATGCCCCCAGGGACCTTTCCCCTGCAACCAAGTCCCACGTCCAACATGGCTGCCTTGACTACCATACGAGGTCCACTATAAAAATCCAGACTATTGCATAGTCCCTCAAAGACTCTTCATGTATTCATTTCCCTCCATGTCCATCTTATTCTATTTTAATTACTTTTTGTGGTACTGGAGATTGAACCCAGGGGTGGTCTACCTCTCAGCTATTTTATTTTGTTATTTTGAAACAGGGTCTCACTAAGTTGCTGAGGCTGGCCTCAAACCTGTGATCCTCCTGTCTCAGCCTCCCGAGTACTGGGATCACAGGTGTGCACCACCATGCCAGGCTTCCATGTTCATCTTAGACCCCACAGTGTCTCGTTGTAATCCTGTCCTTACGTACCCTAGACCCCTCCCCTCCCTTGTCCCCATTCCCTTCATGTGGTTGAAGTATAAATTGGTTAAATCAAACTCTTGGTCTATTCTGTCCCCAAAGCATCTGAATATGTCTTTCAGGATACCAGATCCTCACATTTCTTTTCTCCTTGTCCACTCCTCCTTGGGCTCTTTTACTGTTTCCTTCTTATATTCCTGACTTTGAAACACTGGAGGACCTGAGGGCCCAAGCTTTGGCTCTCTCTTTGTCTCTGCTTAGGCTGAAGCCTTGGTGATCTCATCCAGTTTCAAGCATCAGGTATAAACTCTAAGCTGAGGATACCCATATTCATGTGCTCTTCCTTCACAGGTCCCCAGGGCTCATTCTAGCATGTCCTGCAAGTCTCAGCTCAAACGTCATCTTGCAGAGAGGCTTCCCAGACCATTCTACATAAAACAGTATCTCTCCCCTATCACTCCTTACTCTGTTTTATTTGTCTGCATAGTACTCTTCTCCCTCTGACATACACTTCTTTGTATATTGAAAGCCTTTTGAGAACAGGGACATTATCATACCTCAAAGGGAGCGTGTGCACATTGAAAGCTACCAACAAATGTTTGTTGAATAAAAGCATGATCTCATTTAGTCCTGACAATACTCTAACAATCCTATTAGAAAGATTATTACAGATGAAGAAACAGAATCAGATTAACCTATCACCACACAGTTGGCAATTCAAGCAGCCCGACAGCAGAGTGTACACCCACCTAGCATGCTACAGATGCCAGATGGAGTACAGGTCACATGGGTACTTGTACTAGGTACAGATTTTACCTTGAGGACAATAGAGAACAATTGGAGTGGTAGTGGTGGAAGGTGGGGGAAGTAATATGCCCTTGGTAAGGTGCTGACTCCATCAAAAATATGCACATAATTGCCCATTTCTAGTTCCGAGGTCACTAAAGCATGCTAACTCGGAGACTACTTTGTTGCTCCATTGAAAAGTTTAGGCTGACAGTATATTTTATACTTTGCTAGCATCAGACTGGCCTGGGCTGACAGTATTTAAGTCAAATTAAGTTAAAAGCTTCAAATCAACTTTACCTTGAGGTCTGTAAAATTGAAAGCCTTTCTTTCTGTCTCCATAGCAGTCTGATAGTTGGCATAATTTCTAAAGAAGCTTATATGTTAATGCCTAAGAACCATTTACAATGTTCATGCACTGCTGACCCAAAATGCCATGACTTGAGCTAAATATACTAGTGGAATATTATGCTATTTAAAGAACATATTGTAGTTCAAACTATAATGAAAGAGAATAGGGTTTCCAAAAAATCTGACTGAATGAACATTTAAAATACCCATATTTGAAATATTTGATTTCTTTAAAGTTTGTGCTCCATGCATTCTGACCTTTCAGGTCCCTTACACACAGGAATTATAAAATGTAAGAGATATTTTAATGTAGGCAATAGATTCATTTGCTTAATAGATGCTAAAACCCACCATGTTTCCATGGTGAAATGAACTGCTATTTTCTGTTTTAAAGGGATCCAGCTATTCACCCTCCAATACCTCCAAAGCCCAGATCTCCTGTTTCTTCTCCTAACCAGCTAAGACGGGATAATAGGTAAGAACAAACACTACAGACATGAGAGAAAATGAATTAAACCTGCTCTGTGCAAAGCATGGAGATGTGTTGTATGTACATTCACAAATGAAGCACTTATAGAGCTTTTCTAATTTTGTTTGTCAACACACTTGTGTATTTACGTTTGCTTTTGAATACCAATGCCTGTTACTTGTCTTATGGAAATATACCTTCAAGATAAAAATGGGATAATATTCATGTTCAAGTGCTTGTTCTCAGGCTTCTTCTATATTAGCTCCTAATGCATACATTCATATACATATATGTACATATGAGCTTGGCATATCTATATCTATATCTATATAGTGTGTGTGTGTGTGTGTGTGTGTGTGTGTGTGTGTGTGTGTGTGATACTGGGGATTGAAACCAGGGACATTCTATCTCCAACATACACCCCCAGCCCCTTTTTTAACTTTTTTACTTTGAAACAGGGTCTCACTAAGTTGTTGAGAGTCTCTCTACATTGTGAGGGCTGTCCTCAAACCTGAGACCTTCCTGTCTTAGCCTCTCAAGTAGTGGGATTACAGGCATGTGGCACCACACCTGACTGATGTATATATTTTATACATATATGATATAAACATAAGCCATATTTAACTATGTGTATATATGTATATATTTTATTTGTATTTACTCCTAGTTCATTTCTCCATTAAAAACTATATATTCTGATAAAAGATGTTCTTGAAACTTCATGTTACTGATTAAATCCTTGATTGTGTTAGAAATACCTGTTTGAGTTATTCTTTAATTTTTTTAGCTAAGGAGTTTTTAATTTATTTCAAAACTGTCAAAAATTTTGAAAACTATTCTAATTAACTTATCTCGGAATCAGGAAAAACAAACTTGCTTTTTCTCTTTGAACCTCTGTTACTCTGTGATTAATCCTTAGAAATGAATCCAGAGACCTGAACATCTTCCCATGTCTTCCAGTTATATTTTTAATATTCTTGAACCATTTTTCAAGATGTGCATTCCACATTTCCATTATTCTTGTGAGATTAAAAGAGTGGTATCTCAATGAAGACTAAATACATTAGATCTGCTTGATTGCCCACCTTTGATTCTTTTGTATTTTTGCTTTTTGATGGTGATTTTTTGGACACCATGGAAGACACAATTGTAGAGCTATTCTTCAATAAGTCACAATTACAGAACTGTTCTTTAGTAAGAGGATGCCCATGCTGACCACAAAGCAGGACTATAGCATTAGGTGTTCATCCTATTGGGGTAAAACTCCAGATCTGAGCTCGTATTCTGTGAAACTTCATGGTGTTTTAAAAATTTTGTCCTTAGGATGAGAGCATAATTTATTTAATGAAGCAAGAGAATATTTCTTCAATGAACTAGTTAATAATATAGATTAGATGCATAACTTTTCATTTGTACAATAGTTGTAATTATCTCATAAAATAACTTCTCGAGCTTTTATCTTACCTGATTTTTCCTTTTACTCTTATAGTATTGAGCAATTAAATCTTAATTTGAGTAGGATTTTTAAAAAGACCTAAAATAAATTGGCCTTGTACCATTTAAATTCTAATTTAAAAATCAATGTTACTAGTGAGCTTGTTTAGATTCAAAAGAAGTTGAATTTCATAGGAATTGATCTAGTCCATTTTTACTACTCTAATTTCTTTCTTCTACCAATGATCTGAAAAATAAAATTAGGACAACTTGCATGTTTTTTAAACCCTGATTACTTTAATCACAGCAAGATGATTTTAATGAAAGAATATGAAAGGGAAGTGTTTCCTATGTAATTAATACATGTCCTCAGGAGAACAAAAAATAGTTGAATATAGCTTCTTGAGAACAAGCAAGAATGTATAAGTAGGTCAACCAGATACTAAGAAAAAGAGCAGAGAAAAGCCTGATATCAGAAATTGTGACAGAACCTAGCACTGGAAAATATAATGCTGTCAGCTCACCTTGGCCATTCTCAAGGTGGTAGGTGTATTTGAAATATAGACTTATTTCCTGTCTTATCTGAGCAAAAATATTTCTTGACAGTGTTCATATGAGATAAGTCTTTAAGAAAAAATCATCCCTTTGATGCCTAATACCAAAAAAGATTTTAATATTTTATTATATCATTATATAATGGAGATCAATATGAAAATGCTTTGATAAATGGAAACCAAAAAATGAACATGAACATATGTAGAAGAGATATTTCTAGATATACCCTGTGGTTTAAAAATATATGGAAAGAAGGTGAAATTGTAAAATTAGTATATTGGAATCTACAGATTTTCAAATAGGAAACCATTGAGTTCTAACCAACCCAAAGAACTAAGGTAAAGCTTATCATGTTAGATAGTGATATGGTTTCAATACATGTAGATCTTTTTGAACATAAATGTCTTATTATAAATTTAAATTTAACAGAGAAGTGGTTTTTTTTTTTTGCGGTACCAGGGATTGAACGCAGGGGCGGTCTACCTCCGCGCTACGCCCCCGGCCCTATTTGTTATGCTTTATTTTGAAACCGGGTCTCACGAAGTTGCGGAGGGCCTCACTAAGGAGAGAGAGAGAGAGAGAGAGACAGGGAGAGAGAGAGAGAGAGAGCTGAGGCTGGCCGCGAACCCGGATCCTCCGGTCTCTGCCTCCCAAAGTACTGGGATTACAAGCATGCGCCACCATGCCCGGCTGAGAAGTGTTTTTTAACTGACATTATTTTTAAAATTATAGGCAGATATGTCCACCTAAACCAGGCGTATATCCAGAAACCAACAGATCTGCTGAGAGAAATAAAAGGTACAATAATCTCTGTCTATATGGATATAATTGTAGCAATGATAAAATATGCTTTATACTTTAAAATATAAAATAATTAATATCTATAAAGGTAAAATCAATTTTCCAGCTGACTTCAATAGAGTAGATAAGTGTTTTTTATAGTACTTATAGAATTTTGCTCCTTGTCTTTCTATCCTAAGCTTCCCATTAATCCACTAAGTTCCAAGTTTTCAATTTTGCAAACATAATAATTATTTCAAAGTTTCTGTAAGTGGTATATTTGTTGCTCAATTTAAGTTTTTATAGGTCGTCCACGTCTGCAATGATGGGACAAAATGGGTTAAGGAACCAACCACAAAGGTCTGATTATGGTAGCAGGATAAGATGAAGCCCATTGAAGGAGAGAAAGCTGTTCACCTCTGTATTCCCAGCACTGGTCCCAGAGTCAGAGGCATACTTGTGTGAATGAATGGGCAGAAATGCAGTCACTTACTTGAACTTGTGCTACACAGCTTTGTCTAGTGTTGGCTGTAGAAAGTCGTGTCCAGCTCACAAATTGGGTTGATTCCTTTGGGTAAGGTAGCATTTCCCAGATGTCTGTCTTCCCCATGGCAGTCCTGATGTACACCTGTTGTCTGCACATCTTACCTAGTTTAGCATTTATTGTGGATATATCTCACCTTATCTTTCTTTCCATGAAAAATACTGCTTTTTAAAATACTTTTTGAACAATACTATTTTTTTATGTCACCAGGGATTGAACCCAGGGGCATTCTACCTCCAAGCTACATCCCCAGCCCTATGTTTTATTCTTTATTTTGAAACAGGGTCTCAATAAGTTGCTGAGGGCCTCACTAAGTAGCTGAGGCTGGCTGCAAACCTGTGATCCTCTTGTCTCAGCCTCCCAAGTACTGGGATTACCACGCTTGGCTTGAACAATGCTATTTTTACAGGTCCATCAATGTGATAAACCAGTTTTTCAGTAAAGAACTTTTTTTGACAGAAATTTCCAAAGTTCAAAATATATATATATATATATATATATATATATATATGTTTACACACACACACACACACACACACACACACACACTTTTTTTTATTATTCCCTTTGACTCTCAGATGAGTCCCAATTGGAGACACAAACCACACCTCACCTTTGGGAAGAATCATGTTTCCTTTGTATGTAGGAACATAAAGCACAAGTCTCAGCGTTCCCCAAACCATGCTCCATGTGCCACAAGATGTCGAAGTACATATGTGACTGGAGTTTAATGGTCCAGTGCATTTAAGAAACAATGAATTAGCATTCTCTGCAATAGACATTTCAGAACTTTTAGCATGCCTCTATGTGTATTCTGAATCACCAAAAAGTGGGTTACATTTCCTAAACTTAATTGACAACAAAATCCTTTCTCTGTGCAATCCTATTAACCTTTTATGGGATATTTGTGAAACACAGGTCTTAATTACAGGGAAACCTATAAGAATTTTCCTAATTATTCCTTTTCATGATCTAGGGAGGTCAGCATGGGTCCAAGCCCTTTATGTCTCAGGTGCTTCTACCTATTCCATAACTTAAAATATACTTTCCTTCCCTTTAGAAGCCTGAGAAGACAGATTTTTCATCCCACTTGAGGGACTAATTAATGATCTGGGCCTGTTGCTTAATTCTCCTTGGATCTGGGAGAAAGACTTCTTAACCTGCTTCTGTGGTTACTTGTACAGCTAACTGGATTTCCATTTTCATTTTCTTTCATAAAGTGTAGAATTTGGGAACCACAAATACAGGTCTCTTCTAGTCTACTTTTCCATTGCTATGACCAAAATACCAGACACAAACAACATAGAGTAGGAAAAGTTTATCTGGCTCATGGTTTCAGAGGCTTAGTGTCTGGAGTTGGCTGACTCCAAGGCAGATATCATGGTGGCACCGTGTGGCGGAGGAAAGCTGAGCTCAACTCAATGGTGGCTGGAAGCAAAGAGTGATGGAAAGAGACCGCGGACAGAGCTAGTCCTCAAGACCACACCTCCAGTGACCTACCTCCTCCATGCCCCATCTGCCTAAGTTACCGCCCAGTAAATCCATTCAAATTATTAATACTTCAGTGGATTTATCCACTGTGAGATTAGAGCTCTGATTCAATTATCTCACCTCTGAATATATTTGTATTGGGGACATGGTTTCAACACATGAGCCTTTTGGGGGACATTCAAAACTCAAATTCTAACAAGGTTCTTTGGAGAAAATAGAGTAATTTCAGTGAGTACTAGATGGCAGAGCCAACACCCAGGCAGAATAACAGAGTAGGGTGCAGGTGTGTGCGTGTGTTTGCGTTAATGGGGGATGCCTGTGTCTGTGTATGCCATCAGCTGATATGATGAAACCATTTTATTACTCTGCTAAATTCAATTAATTCCTGAAGAATGCATGGACCATTACCTTCTTTACTAGAAACAGATGATAAATTTTAGCTCCTTCTAAGCTGACTGCTGTCACTGACCTGCATGTCTGTCCCCTTGTTTGAAGGAGTCAGGATGGTGATCACATCGTCAAGGTGCAAGCTCCACTTCCAACAACTGACAAAGGGTGAGGTCTCAGAGCTCTCCAGCTTGGTGTTTCCTTCTCTTTCTGTTTCAAAAATGCTTAGCCAGTGCTTTCAGAAGTTCCAAACATGAACAAAACCCCAGGGCTGTTTACTACATATAACTTAAAAGCATAAAGCATCGGTGTCTCTACAGAAGCACCCTTGAATAATGGACCGTGCTGACTTTTATAGACTCTTCTCCCTCTGCTTCCCTTTCTGCCAGCTTCACTCATCCTCATAACCTCAGCTGGCAAATCTCATTCCAAATCTCCAGTCCCATATTTGTGTTGCTGGCTCTGATCTCTACCTACCTGTCTCCCCAGCAGCCCTATTTAGGATGTCCTTGGCCATATTCAACTTCCTTCCCAAATGTGCTATTTCCTAACTCTTCTGTTCTTTGATTCCTGTGGGCTCACCTTTGTGGAATCATTCTCGATCATCCCTTCCCGCCTTGAGTAGTCCAGAGACGTATGAATTAAATGTCTCAAATGCCTCTCCTGTGCACATGGCCTCACTCCAGTTCAAAGCCTTGTTGACTCGAGCATAGGAGATTAGAGTAGCCCTTCAGATTTACTTATACCCCTTCAGTGTCTCCTTCCTGTAAACCATGACAGCTTGTCAATGCCAGGCAGGTGTTTTTTTTTCTGTAAGTTTCTACTCAAACAAGTGCTACTCTGGCTCCCCATTGCCCATTTATTTATATATAACCTCATTCAAGGCCTCTGTAACCTGGCTCCAGAATATTCCAGAGTTATGCCTGACTTCACTCATATTATTTATGCTACATTCAATACCAGGTTAGATCACTTCTATAACTCCCAGATAGTCTGCCTTTGTTTATGCCATTAAGTCCACATGGCAATCTTTTCCAGCCTCAAGGCCACCATATCAATCCATCCAAGTCCTACCATTATTCAATATCCAGATCAAATATCACCTCTTCTGTGAAGCCTTCCCTGAGTGATCTGGCAAGATGTGACTTCTGTCTCTCTAAGCGATTAGAGCCCCACTCTCTCTATTTTACAACACTTCCTAACATTTGCTGTTGTTTCATGTTATTTGTGTAAATGTGTCATTCTCCCCATCATCTCCACAATCTTCAGGGCAGATATTTTGTTTTATTCACTGGATGTCATGTGCAGTGTCTGACACACGGCTTTGTCCAAAGGATGTATTGATGGAGTTGACTGTCATGATGTTGACTGTCATGATGTCATGAGTTGAAAATCATGATGAACAGTGAGAAAACAGTATAAATATTCCATTGTTGAAATCTCAAAGCCACAAAGTTCTTCCTTGTCTAATGTAATTTAATAATGATAAGAATGTTACTGGAGATTGCTGTCTCCGTCACATCTTCTGAAGAAAAGAAACAAAGTGGCCGTTGGTTTCTCTGTGTGAATTCATCAGCTAACAGGAGCTCCGAGTCCCATGAAGGTTGTAGAAAGGATGTTGCATGTTCGTTTCCATTTCTGCTTTCATCTAAACTCCTAGATCTCTTGTTTTATTAATTTACTTTTGTTTCGGGGTAATATTTTGTTTTCAATAGAAATTAAACATTTTTGGTGGGCAATAGGGATGTTTGAGGGGGAGATAATTGAGTGATGCTGAAGAGAAATTATGGCTTGACATAAATCAAATAAAAACAGTGAGAGCAGCAGCCAGTTTGACTTCTCTGTCCGTACTCCCTGGTCACAATGCACAAATTTCATAGCCACATACATTTATCACAGAGAGAAGTTGCTGCTTTGACGTGGACCAAGGACAATGCATTATGGACTATCCGAAGAGAATAGAAATGACATTATTTATCCGAGCTGCTCTTTGTAGAATAGAGTGTTACTGCTATCTGATTAAAGGGCATTTAATTTGTTGCTAGTGCAATGGTGAAACTTAATATCCAAAGCTTTCATCAATTTACAGTCATTTCGAAAGCTCAGGTTCTTTATTCAGAATACAGTCTCCATTTAAACTTACCACTGTGTATCCTCTCATGGTTTATGCTAATTTTCTTCAGATAAACATGAGCAACCCCAGATCCTGAGAATCTCATTATTGTGACTCCTGCCTGTCAGAAAGGTCTAGGGCTAAAATTTACACGATTCTTAGGCTTGCCTTTCCCCTTGGGACATGAACAGATTTGCAGCCTCAGAGCTGGTGGGTAGAATTTCAAGCAAGAAACAATAAGAGGGGACTGTGTTAGGACTTGGTGGTATTTGTCCCACACAAGAATAGGGCATTATTCCTTTTTTTCGTTGTCAGTGGCAGCAACTTTTGTATTTCAGTATTTATTTTCAGCCTTCAATCCTATCATTGAATATATAAGATGACTTGAAAGGATTCACCTATGTGATGGCTGTTACTGTAACATGCTTTTAGGGCCTCCAAGAGGATCATCCTGGACAGTTATTATGGCAAACTCATTATACCTGGTATCTTTACCTAAGTGACTCAGACACTACTTCTCTCTAAGGCTAAGACAATGTCTTGATGTCTCTATATTCAGTTAAAACATAAATATAGCGAGCATGTGTTAGATAAAAAATTAAGTATTGATAGGATACTTTTATTTTAATGGCGAAAATTAACAGAATTTACAACTGGCCAGGCATCATGCTAAGCACTCTATATTTGTTAACTTGTCAATTCTTTTTTGAAATGAGTCCAATTGCTATGTCCATCTTAGAGATGGGAAAATGGAGTCAGCAAGAGCTAAGGGCAAGTCTCCTAGGGTCACCAGTGAATAACAGGTGAGTCCCAGGTTGCAATGCACAATCCAGGTTGATGCAAAGATAGAATCTATAGTCAGTGTACCTATATTTTCTGATTTAATTTAAAAGGTGTACTAAGCATCTACTTAAAGATACTACATTAAAACTGAGGAAGACTCAGTGTAAAAATACAGTTCTAAAGTTTAAGTGGTGTGCAAATGTCAGAGAAGGGCATTACCATGAGACAAGGGAACAGTTGATATAATACAAAGTATTGTGAACACAGGTGCCATAAAGGAGATGAGATGCCAAAGACCCAGAACGCTGCAAGGCTTCTGAAAACCTAGAGAAATCTGGTCAGCTGGAGACTAGGAAAAGCCTTTTTGGAAGAGTAGCATTTTCCTTAAAGCAAATTCTTTAAGGATAAACTGGGTTTTCACAGATGATTAAGGTAGGACAGACATATTTCAGAGAACTGAGAGCTATTTTGAGGTGTATCTGTCCTTTGACTCTGGGCAGGTTTTTACTAATGTGAGGTATTTTTTTTCTTCCCAAAGTGAAGAACTGGATAATCTCATCAAAATGAACAAAAGCTTAAATAGGTAAGATTTAAAAATGTCTACTTTTTGTTTTGTTACTGAATTGCATATTGTAACATATATTTTCAGCCTTTTGAGTATGAAAACTCACATGATAGGTTAGTCAAAAATATTCTACAATTCTTGGATTAAAAAATCTTGAAGAAATAATCATTTTATCATTATTGGGAATGGTTATTAAAGTCTAAAGATACTAATATTAAAGTGTCTTTGATTTTCATGCTCCATTCATTTATTAAGGCAGTCATATAAATAACCACATTTCTCTTCCTGAAATATTAATACCTGTATGTACACATTAGTTTGGTTACTTATTACTTTCAGTTTAACCATTTCAAAACCCGTGAATATCTCAGTTTAATAGTATCTCCTCATTTGGGGTCACTTATAATTGTGAAACTTAAAATATATTGAGAGAAAATGAATAATGGAGGCTGAAAGGATATGTACAATTTTAGTTATCTCTCTGTTACTTTGTATACTAACAAACTAAACCAGCAAGGACCAAAGAAAAGGAGAAAATGAAGAAAGTATGGAATTAGTTGATCTGAGGATGGTGAGATATGGTTTTCATATTCTGTCCTAACAATAATGATCTATAGGGTTATAGGGTCAGCTATTGACAAGTCACTGAAATTTGCTGCTTTTCAGTTTCCTCGTTGACAAAGAAGGGACATTTTAGATCAAGACTGGCAGAAGGCAGGTGTAAATGACAGAGGTGGCTGACTGTAGGAAACAGGGAGTGGTGGCATCAGGACAGGAAGGAGAGTGACTGTCTTGTCAAAAGAACCCAGCTGCTGTCGAAGCTCCAGCTGAGACCTGCCATGTGGAAATCTGGGTTCCAGGAGGTTTTCAGGACATCCTGAAAATTCAGGAATGTGGCCATATGTCATGGCCATTTCTGTAAACACCAGTTCACGTTTAAAATAAAAACACTCCATGAACCCAAACAACACACCCATGGACCTGTGGTGACTTGCAGATCCCCTACCTTCTAGTTTATCTTGTTTAAGGTTCACTGCAATTTAAATTTTAAAGTCTGCAGAAACACCTGTTTGGAATAAAGCAAGTTTAAGAATTGTGGCTCATCTTTCCCAACCAGCTTCTGTTTCCTGTTTAGATGTAAACTGGTCTCTGTTTATATAAAGTTAAGCATCTGTTATTATTACTCACGAGATTTTTTAAATCAACATATTTAAAGAAATCAAGGTCTTGATGGTCTCTTCAGAGCAAATTTGAAGGCAGAGCAAACAGAGAAAAGGTAAGTGCATCTGTCTCTAATCTGCAAATCTTATCTCCCAGATTGCTTGCCTTATTCTGCAGATGTTAGCTGGAAGGGTGCTGTATGCTCTGGAGTGGAAATGCACGGGCAGATGGGCCAGCACTCTCAGCATTGTACATTTAGTTCAGACATAATTGCCCGGAAGGATTTTTTGCTCCTCCATTCAATGAGAGTAAATGAGCAATTCATGGAGAATGTTTATTGTATTTGACCTTTCAAGATACCACACAATTTAATTTTCCATATGCAGTTTTTTTTTATTTGGGTTTCTCTGTGTTTACAGAGCCAAAAGCCTGGAAAGTCTCATCCACATGAATACTCACATGGACAAAGATGGCAAAGGGTAAGAGTCAATCAAGAGGCCACTTCGCTTGAGTCCTCGAGTGTCTACTGTTCTCTGGGGGAGGCCTCTTGCTCGGAGCAAGGGTCAGTTAGGCTTCTCTGGGGGAGGCCTCTTGCTCGGAGCAAGGGTCAGTCAGGCTGGTGGGACAGGCCCCGGATCGGGGTCAGGAGAGGGAGGGAGTCTAGGTACTGTCTATGGCACCAGCATCAATGGGTGTCCCTGGGAACCTCTATTTCCTCATCCCATACAATGGAGGGTATGACCTACATGATCCCCCAAGTTCCCCTTTAAATCTAAAAATGAAAGAAATCCAACTGGCTGTTACAAGTAGTGGCTTGTTTTGAACTAAATATGTTTAATGTAAGACACAGGTTCTGGGAGCATAGTCATTCACCACTGAAGTCTTTAGAATGTATAAGGTACTTTTCAGCTGGAATCTTGGCAGCTCTTCATATGTGTATCTCTACATACGCACTTGTAAATACCTAAAGGCCAAAAGATGTGCTTTCATTTATTTTGTATCAAAAATAGGTTAGTTCATGATTAGTAGCTAAACTAGTAGGATTTGAGAGATTAGTTTGTAGTTCTAGGCTAATACTGATATAGTAGAAAATTAACTTTCATTACTGATATTATTTTTCATGTTGAAAGAAACCAAACTCTCGACAGTTTCATTAAAGAAAATCCCAGAATAATCAAGAATGACAAAAGGTAAGGATTTAGGAGATTTCTACTATTTTTTCCCAGATTGGCTGCTTACTCTGTATTTGGTTAGTCATTAAATTAGTCTTCCTAACATGATAATTATTTCTGTTGTCACAGTTATTTTTAAAAGTCATTTATCTGTGCCAATCTGTGCAGGGAATGGTATTCTAGCTTTCCAAGTCAACCTTGGCAGATGTGTTCTCAACTCTTTCTGATACTGAACACTTACCAAAGTCTCTATGATAAAAACTGTTGGCAGTAACAATCACACAGATACAGAATGCTTATTAAAAACACATTATTAGCCGGGTGTGGTGGCGCATGCTTGTAATCCCAGTACTTGGGAGGCTGAGACTGGAGAATCCGGGTTTGCAACCAGCCTCAGTTACTTAGTGAGGCCCTCCGCAACTTAGTGAGACCCTGTTTCAAAATAAAGAATAAAAAATAGGGCTGGGGGTGTAGCCCGGAGGTAGAATGCCCCTGGGTTCAATCCCCGGTACCACCAAAGAAGAAAACACATTATTGAACTGGGCGTGGTGGCGCACGCCTGTAATCCCAGTATTTGGGAGGCTGAGACAGGAGGATTGCAAGTTCAAGACCAGCCTCAGTAGCTTAGTGAAACACTCAGCAATTTAGTGAGATCCTGTTTCAAAATAAAAAATAAAATAGGGATGGGGGTATAGCTAAGAGGCAGAAAACCCCTGGATTCAATCGCCAACACCAAAAACAAAACAAAACATGGAGTTTGGAGCATTTCCACAGTAGTGGTAGAAAACTGGAAAAGTAGAATGAGCATCACAGATAGATCATACTGTGGGCTAGGAAGGAGAAAAGAGAAGTGATTTGTAATCTGGAACAACTTAATAGAAACTGGCGCAGGAATAACTGGTTTTGGTGTGGTAGGGAAGAGTCCTAGTTCCTTCCCACCTCCTTCTTTGTTATAGTGAAAGAACTTAAATTGTTAACAGTCTTATCACAGTGAAATCAGACATATGATAATGCCAAAGTGGAACAATTGGAAGTTGGGGAGTTTGAGGAATTAACTCTTATATTCTCTAATAATGTTTAGTTTTGACATGTGAAAGTTTTATTCCATAAGGTCAGGTCAATTTACAGCAGGTACTGGAGCCATGATAGAGTTGTTTCTATTTTTCCAGGGGAGCTTCATACCCTTTTAAATACACCCTTGAACTTTTTAGAAGAAATGACTTGACCAAATCCTCAAAGGATTTAGATTGAAAATGTTGATCAATCAATTTCCACCCCGATGTGAAGGATTTTTATGCTAAAATAAGACAACATCTTGATATATATGCTACACCCCCAGTCCTATTTTTTATTCTTCATTTTTGAAACAGGGTTTCACTAAGTTGCAGAGGGCCTCACAAAGTAGCTGAGGCTGACAGCGAACCTGCAATCCTCCTGTCTCAGCCTCTCAAGTACTGGGATTACAAGTGTGCGCTACTACGCCTGGCTTGATGTATATATTAAAACCCATCTCCCTTCAATGCACACTCAAAAAACAACAACAACAACAAAATAAAAAACCCCAAAACTGAGACCAGGTGGAAACTTTTACTTTGAAGTTGATTCATTCATAACTGAGTAAGGGTTGGGGTCTTTTTGGTTAAATTATTTTATTTGTGCATTGCATTTATACATTAAGTGTGGTTCGATGTGATGGAAACAACACACACACAGCTCTCGGTGTACTTCCCTCCGCATCCCACCCGGCTCCCTGTCCTCCCTCCTGCACATGTTGCAGCTTGCACGATGAGTAGAGCCACTTGAATTAAATAATTCTAAGAGCTTCTACTCCTTTAGGCACTAATTGCAACTTACTTCTTTTGTGTGAAATCTGCTGTTGTCAGAAGAGATTCAGAACAGATCACTGAGTTGCTCTGTCTTTCTTGTTCTACCTTTTCTTTTTCTCTCCCAATGTTATACAGAAACCAAGGCCTTGGAAGTCTTAATAAAGTTAATCAGAGGACTGACAGAAATGAGACAGGGTAAGTAAAAGTCCTACCTCGACAGGGCTCTTTTTCCGGGTTAGCTTCTTACAGCTCATTAGAAATGGGAGCGGGATGCTTTCCTGTGCGGCAGATGAACTGTTCAGAGCCATCAGAGATAACAGGCACAAGGAATACGACGCCTGCTGTTTCCATAGAACACATATTTGAGTTGCATTGCAGCAGGTGCAAGAAAACCTGCCACATAATCTCTTATTCTATATTTCCTCAAATCATTTTAAAAAGAGTCATTTTTAAAACTGTAAATTTAGCAATATGAAGGACAAAATTGTAAAGTGAGAGGCATGTTGGGATGCCTTTCTAAACTGATTTAAACTGGTTTAAATCAAACACTACTGTGGAAATTAATACAGATAAGCTAGCGATAATTATATCAAAGGTATTTCTGGGTCATTTGGTCCTGAATACATTTGGCACTGCATTCAGGGACATTCTTGTTTATACAGATTTCAGGGAAAATTGTATATAAACTAAGTGACATAAAGTTTTTATTCTTTTTCCAAAGAAGCCAAGATCTCCAATTTATTATCAAACCAAATGCCAGGACAGATAACCTCAGCAGAGGGTGAGAACTGTGTGGCTGTCTCTGAATGCTGGCTATTTTCTCTCAGACTAGTTGGTTATCTTCTCAGTGATGTTGAGGGTATCACGTCTTTAAGTCCATTTTCTCTCTTTTGTGTCTCATCTCTGGTGCCCTGATGGTCCCTTTGAAGAGTTTAGAGTATTAGAATTCACATTCACATATAGGCCAATAAAATCTTAGGGATTACTTATATTATTGTTAGGAAATTTTATGCTAAAAATCAATTTAATATCAGTATAATAATTTTCTCCAAATGTTTGAATTAATCACCAATATAGATAGATGTGTAGCATATATCTAGTACTATGGGAACATTTTGAAATTCACCTAAACTTTTTTTTGTAAAGAGGTGAAGACCTTGATAATATAATCAAAGTCAATCCCAAAGGAAATGAAAAAAAGCACTGGGTAAGATTTATTCATGTCTTTAATTCTGATCTCTGTAAGTGATGATCAATCAGAAGACAAAGTGATCTGACTTTTTAGCATCATAACAATATTTTATTAGCATGGAGTTGGACAATAAAGATGGACCACATGACTATCACTCCCCCCTCCATAAAACCACAGATTTTTGAAGAATTGTCCCAGTGTCTGATAGTGAATTTCCTTTTCTCCCAGATGTTGGGCTTTGATTTGTTTTTAGGGATGGGCCACTGAGTTGAATTTCTTTGTCTAAAGAATGCACTCTTGACAAAATTTTCAAAGCAGAGTTTCAAAATGACAATGATAGTCAAGAGAAAGCCTTGGCTAGAACTCTCTTGTAAATCATCTTCAGTAGAGGACCGTGGCCTGAGAAGCAGCCCAGGGGAGAGGCTGGGCAGGGACCTGCTTGGGGAATGAGGGCTCCCCACCACTCTGTCTCCTGTTCAGAGCTCTGTTGACATGGCCGCTGTCCCCAGTCATAGTGCTCGTGCCATCCTCTATCACCCCTTTTGGGTTAGCTTATGCCCCTTTTGGTATCACTCAATGCATTTTAATGGGGTGGCCATGCATCCTCCTAAGAAGTGAGTCATTAATTTTCTTACTATGTATTTCCTTTTGACTTTATACTAAAGAAAGTTTACTCAGAGGCTAATGACATTTTAAAAGGTTTGGACTAGGGGGATAGTTGAGTTTATATGAAGATGTGTTTTCTTATTATTATTTTAATATTGTTCAATTATTCAATTATTAACATTTTTCTTATTATTTAAAAACAGAATAGGAATAAGGAATATATATTTCCTTATATATATTTGTTAAGTATATATAATTAATATATAATTTAAGTACATATATATTTATAAATATATATATTTGTTGAGTATAAATTTATTTTGGTCTGGATCCAGTATACAACTTCATCTAACCTATATTACTTCAATGCTATGTGTATTCTAAAAAGATGTATTCTAACAAGATATATCTGAGAGCAAAGTTGATTTTGTTCAATAAGTTTCACAATACACTTATATATCATATATGTTTCACAATATACTTATATATTTATATATCATGTATATGTTTCACAATATACTTATATATTTATATATCATGTATATGTTTCACAATATACTTATATATTTACATATCATATATATCATATATATATCATATGTATTTCTTACATGTCAAATAAGTGACATTTAAGTACCCTTCAGTTCAAGATGTAAAAGAGAATTTTCATTTGCATTTATAGCTTTAAATATTTACACTGGCATAGAGAACTTTTATATTTGCCACTTCTTAATTTTTCCAACCATTATTCATTTGATTAGTGTTTTATTTTAATGACATTCATTAAAACTTATTTTCTTATTCAAAGAAAACAAGACCTTGATGGGCTTATTAAAGTGAATCCTGAAACAAATAAAAATATCAAGAGATAAGACACTTAGAACTCTTCTTTTCCCTTTGCCTGGCATTTATAAGCACATTAGAATTCTGAGGGCTCATCTTCAGGACAGGGGATTGAAGTTCATACCAAAATGGAGTTCTTTTTTCTCCAAACACATTATTATATTAAGCAATTCTATTAAGTGATACACAGAAGTCTCTTGCATTTTATTCTTGGGTGAAATTTGCTATACAGTGATCATGAGAAATTAAGTGGGAATTTTTACTGACCTCTACTGAGCTAAGGGATTTATTTCTTTGTAAGTGTGTGTATGTATAAGTAGTGTGTATAAGTGTGTGTGCAGGTGTGTATGTATAAGCAGTGTGTGAATGTATATGTGTATGTGTGGATGTGTAAGTTGTGTGTGAACTATGTCCCTGCATGGTATATTTGTGTGTTTGTGCACTCAGGATGGTGTGTATTTAAAGATGACAGCTTAACAAAGCATACTTGATTAAAAGAGTTCTCTTATCCATGAAATGTCAAGTCAGTCTGGAGAGCTTATGTCCTCTTGCTTTTTATATTTTTAAAAGCAGATGGAATATTTTTGAAACTGAGTTTGTTGGCATGTTGCTGAAAACAGTGTACCAAGTAATTCCATGTGGTTTCCCTTGAACTCCTTTCCATTCTGTTAACTCAGTACATGATACTATGGTGTTGATTCTAAAATGTGTCACCCATGCCCATGGGCCCCATTGGCAGAGTAAGGACCCAGCTAGCTAAAAGATGGTGTGCACCCTGTCAAGCTGTCCTGGTCTAGGCTGTGTGTCATGTTCGGAGGCACAACTACTTGAAGAATTTGAGGCTTGCACAATCTTACAACCAACAGGCCAAGAAGAAAGCACTGAATACCTTGGCTATCTGGGTGGTTCAGGGAGGTAACCTGTGGCAGTGAATGCGCACAGGGAGCTTGAAAGACCTGGGCTCAAATTCTTGCTCTTGCTAATTGCGTCCCTGTACCTCAATTGACTAATCTACCAAAGACGGATCATGAGGGAACATAATACTCTCATGTATTTGACACACGTCATTGTTATAATAATAAAGACTCAGGTTAATTGTATTTTCTCATTATTTTAGGTGGTGTTAAAAATATTTTTTACTTTGACTTCCAAGAAAAATCCATGTTTTCCAATTTTTATTTGATTATTTCAAATTGTGACCTATTTTCATTTATTGGTGTGTGTGTGCATGCCTATGTGTATACATATGTGTATGTATGCATATAGATGTTTATATGTAGCCAGTTATGGTAGCACATGCCTATAATCCCAGTACTTGGAAGGCTAAGACAGGAAGATCTCAAGTTTGAGTCCACCCTCAGCAATTTAGTGAGACCCTGCTTCAAAATAAAAAATACAAAGGCCTGTTGGTGTAGCTTGGAGATAGAAGGCTCCTGAGTTCAATCCCCAGTACCAATAAAAAAAGTTTGTGTCCATGCATTCATTCACATGTATATATGTGTGTGTGCTCATGGGTAGATATACATATGTGTGTTTGCCTATATGTGTATGTGAGTACACATGCACATGAATGTGTGTATGTTGTGCAAGTGTGTAATTGCAAATGTGCGCAATGCTTGTATGCTCATGAATGTATATATAATCTTGTGTATGCTTTTGTGTGTGTATATGAGTGCACAAGTCCATATTTACATGGATGTGTGTGGACTTGTGTGTGTTAGCATATGTGCAGTGTGTGTATCTGTGTCTGTGTGGTTGGTGCTTTTGGGGGGCTTGTAAGGATAGTAGTGGTCAACTCCTTTTTTATTCATAAAGAAGTTCTGTAGATCTTTTTATTTTTTGCGGTACTAGGGATTGAACCCAGGGGCATTCTACCTCTGAGCTACACCCCCAGCCCTATATTTCTATTCTTTATTTTGAAACAGGGTCTTGCTAAGTTGTGGAGGGCCTCACTAAGTAGCTGAGGCTGGCCGTGAACCTGGATCCTCCTGTCTCAGTCTCCCACGTACTGGGATTACAAGCGTGCGCCACCATGCCTGGCTTGGCTGTAAATCTTTTAAAAATAAAGTTGGATCAAGCCAGGTATGATCACGCACACCTTATAATCCCAGTACTTGGGAAGCTACGACAGGAGGATTGCAGATTCCAGGCCAGCCTCAGAAACTTACTGAGAACCTTTTCAAAAAAAAAATAAAATCTGGCTGGGGGTGTAGCTCAGGGGTAGAATGCCCTTGGGTTCAATCCCCAATACCACAAAAATAAATAATAAATAATAAATAAATAAATAGTAAGTAAAGTCAAATCATGTTTCTTTCCCTTTTGAAAATCTTTCAACGTTTTCTTATTTCAGGTAGAATAAAATTCTGATGCTTAGCAATGGCCTTTTACTTTTTCGATAAAGCCCTGCCAAATGGCTCTCTCCTATCCCAGGCTCCTTCCATCCCTAAGGCTTCTGTGTGTACTGTTCTCACTTTCTGGAATGCTCTATTCCCTTTGTGTCACTTTCTCAAACAGGTCATTTCTGACCATTGAATATGATTAAATCACCACCCTTTCTTTTGTCCCCAGTACTGCAAGCACCAGACACTCATTTTATTTTTGATAGCATATATTGTTATCTGAAATTGTAGCATTCATTTATATGTTTAACTATCTACTTCCTGCCTTCCTCTCAGTTGGGACGGCTAATCCTGTCTCTGTATTATTCACAACGATCCCAGCACTTGAGGCAGAGTCTAGTCCATAGTCCACTGGGCTTTCCAATTTGTGGATTGAAAAAGTGTATAGATATGGAAGATGGATACATTATGAGACATTGTATTACATTGTTAACCTCAAATATTATATTACATCTTTATGTTAATTAGATTACCACATTAATTGGTTCCCTTTTCTTTACTGACATAGAGAACTAAGAAATTTAAGCAACCATATACTGTTATGTGTCTCAACTAATGTTTAAAGAGATCAAAGTCTTGACAATATAATGAAAGCAAATTCCACAACCAACAAAGGAAGGAGTTATTAATACCTACTATTCTGCTAATTTTTTTAATACTCAAATCTGGAAATAGAAACCTGGGAAATTTTTTCTCAGTCTCTGGCATTCAAAATTTTGGGCAAAAATAAGCAAGGGGTAATCTGGAGGGGAGTGTTTCTCTCTGTGAGGTTAATTGTTCCATTCTTTGCACGTCAAAGGTCCACATTTTTTGTTGCTGCTTTTAGTCTGGGTATCCTGTCCTCAGACATCTGGAGACAAGCAAAAAACTTGGGTCAACATATGGTTGCCTCCAAATATCTGTTTCTTTGATGCTGTATAGATGAAACCTCAGAGGCTTTTGGATATGCACAAAGTGGGGTCATAGAGTGAGGAGAAACTGTGTGAAAGCACCCTTCTGTGGATGCTCTTTTCCCCATGTGGCATGCTCTGGGGATCAGAGGAGCATTTGTTGGCACAGTGTATGTGGAAAACACATGTAGATGCACTAAGGACAGCAAAATCCCATTAAGATCAGAAGCAGACATGTACCAAAGGGCAACAAAGAAATGCTGAAGTGTTTTTAGTGACGCTGTGGAGTTTTAGATAAGTCAGTATGTCTTACACTTTGGAACATTTCGGAACTCTGTAGATTTTAATCTTCTTATTGTTTGTTGCCAAAACAATTAGTCTAAACATGCTGTTCTAACACAGTTTTGAGTACCAGAAACAGATACCATTCACATATCATGGATTTTAGCAAAGTAGTGCATTTATCTTAATACACTTTTGTAATAGAAAGCCTGCCAGTGGATGTTAAATTAACAAAACACGGATTATCCAAAGTTGGTTTTAAAGTCCCCACAGGTTAGAGGTTGATATTTAGAGGTTATACCTTCTGGAGTGTTCCATAAAACAAGTATGTCGATTAATAAAAAAAATGCTTTATGTACCTGCCAGAGATTAACATCATGATATTAAATACACCAAAACAGAGAATCCTAGTGCAAAATTTGCTAATGGTCAAATGGCTCCAAGATTAAAGTATTGTCTTACTGAGTCCCAGTGAGTTTCAGCGATGTATAAATGCCTACTTTACCTGCATGGTCACCTTTGGCGGTCTTCAACTCTTTGGCATGATCTCAATGGGAGCTTATATTATCTGAGTTTTAATGAATACTTTCATCCACTTGTGAAAATCTATCATGAACTTCACCATTTCTTCAATGTTTTAAAGGGGCCAGAGCCTTGAAAATCTGATCAAAGTGACCCTTGAAATGAACAGAAGCAACCAAAGGTGACGATTATGTCTTATCTCTCTTCCTTCCCTTCCTCATCAATTTGTGGCACTCAGAGATGTTGAAAAGCCTTTGGATTGGAATAAGAAAATCCAAGCCTCACCACTTAGCAGCTGGGTGTCTTAGAGTGTGTCCCTTGAAAACTGAGCTGCAGCTTCTCTAGTTACAGAATGAGGGCCATAATGTTTGTTCTGTCTTCAGCACTGAAATATTACAAGGATCAAGGGGAATAATGGATACAATACCCCTTTAAGACAAAATGATACAACAAATGGAAATTATTAACAAAACAGGGTTTATTTGTAACTATAGCATTGTATGGAATGCTTGGGGAGATGGGGCAAGAGTTTTTGGAAAATCATTACATTTTTTCCTGAATCAGTTCCTTTTTTAAAAAATTGAGTCTTGCCCTAATTTTATGATTTTTTGAAGGTAAATGGGAAAATAAGCCAGTATACTTACGATTTTTATGAAGGTCACAATTTGTACTCTTTTAAAGTATAGGTATAGACTAGTATTGATTTCAGTCCATAAACTTAATAGTAAAATTTATCTTGAGTATATATATCTTTTAAATTAAAACAGCCAATGGATTTGATTTCATTTTTATTTATCATGTTTTTCTTTTGTTGTTGTTGTTCTTGTTTAAAGTTCCAAAGACCTTAATAACCTCATCAAAGTGAGTCCAACATCAGGAAAAAGTGTGCAAAGGTAAGATTCCATAAGCTTCTCATTGACCTTTCATGCTAACCAATGCTTGACAGTATAATTAAATCATCAGTTCAACCGACTAATGCTGAACCCAGTGATCATCCAGAAAAGCCTTGTAACTCTGACTACTTCTTATCTGAAATGTTAAAGACTTTGGTCAATTGGTTTCAGATACAATGAAGGTACACTTTGATCAGTTAGGTCCACAATTGTTTTCCCAGGATAAAGAGAACATTTTTATTTGTATAGTTATTTCTTTTTCTTAAGCAAGCAGGGATGGCACAGTTGAAGGGAAAGAGAACAAGGCTGAAACCCATAGAGTGGGCCTAGGCCTTGCTCTGTCCTTGAACTTGTGTAATCTCAGCCTAATCACTTCTGTTTGGGCTTCAGTTTTTTCCTCCTCAAAGTGATCAAATGGGACTGGGTGCTCTCTAGACACTCCCAGCGCTGGTTCAGGTACTAAATTCCAATAAGATGGTTGGTGTTATGATAAAGTCCCAGCCTTCTGGAGCTAGATTACCTAGCTTTAAATGTAAGCTCTCCCAATACTAGCCTTGTGAGGAAATGTCTTAACCTGTGTCTTAGTTTTTCTTTCTGTGCAGTTGGGATGATAGCTGGGTGTGGTGGTGCATACCTGTAATCCCAGTACTTGGGAGGCCAAGACAGGAGGAGTTCAGGTTTGATGTCAGCCTCAGCAATATAGCAAATCTCTCAGCATCCTAGTGAGAACCTGTTTCCAACGAAAAAAATGACTGGGGGTGTATTTCAGAGGTAGAATACCCCTGGATTCAATCCCCAGTAAAAGAAGGGTGGAAGGGAGAGAGAAAGAGAAAGAGAGAGAAAGAGAGAGAGAGAGAGAGAGAGAGAGAGAGAGAGAGTGAGAGAGAGAGGAAGAAGGAGAAAAAGAAGAAGAGGAGGAGGAGGAGGAAGAGGAGGAGAGAGAAAGAGGGAGGGAGGGAGAGAGAGAGGGAGAAATAAAGAAGGAAGGGAAGAGAAAGAAAAAGAGGGATGATAAAGAAGAAAGAAAGAAAGAAAGAAAGAAAGAAAAAAGAAAGAAAGAAAGAAAAGAAAAAAGAAAAAGGGATGAAAATACTTCCTGTGTTGTAGGATTGGTGTGAAAATAAGATTAGATTAATTATGTCAGTCACTTAGAACAGTGCCTGACACATCAGAAGTATCTTAAAGTATTAGTTACTATTCATTATTTCTATGCAATATACCTATATATACATATAGTCAGTGCTGAAAAACCTCAACCCTTTGAGAAGATCTCTGTTTTAACATATATTTTATGATAAAAAGTATTTCTCAATTTCAAAAAATATTTGCAAGTATTTGATGTAAATCTACCACTGATCTGGTCATTTTTCCATGTTTTTAAGGGGCCAAAGCCTGGACAACCTCATCAAAGTGGCTCCTGAAACAAACAGAATCAAACAAGGGTAAGGTATATAAAACTCTCCTACTGCTCCCTTTTTTTGTATTAAACTCTGAAAATATGATGAAATGCACTGTCCCGCCATAGAGACAATCAAAGAGGGAACCACAAATCAACAGCTCCTCTGTCACCAACACAGGGGCTGGTGCTCAAGCCCTTGCTCAGGGCCACCGGCTGTCGGCTTTTGTGGGAGAGAGAATTCCTTGAACTACAGGATGATCCCTCTCCAGTATGGGATTTGTGTTCCATGCTTGGGGCTTCCTTAAAATGAATGGAGTTTCCCTATGGGATGAAACATCACCCCAAAACCATTTCCTACAGCCAAGCAGCCTAAAGAAAAATCTTCAGAGTGTGAAAGTTCCCTTTCTTTCTTCCTGTATAATTTGTTCCTTCTCTTCTTAAAATAACCCTAAGGTTGGAAGGTCACTTTAAAGAATTATATTCAAGCCGGGCGTGGTGGTGCATGCTTGTAATCCCAGTACTTGGGAGGCTGAGACATGAGGATCACAGGTTTGCGGCCAGCCTCAGCTACCTAGTGAGGCCCTCCGCAATTTAGTGAGACCCTGTTTCAAAATAAAAATAAAAATAAAATAGGGCTGGAAATGTAGCTCAGAGGTAGAATGCCCCTGGCTTCAATCCCCAGTACTGCAAAAAAAAAAATTATATTCAGAGCCAGGGGTGGTGGCGCACACCTGTAATCCCAATACTTGGGAGGCTGAGACAGGAGGATCTCAGGATCGAGGTCAGCCTCAGCAATTTAGCGAGGCTCTCAGCAACTTAGCGAGACCCTGTTTTAAAATAAAAATAAAATAGGACTGGGGGTGTATCTCAGAGGTAGAATGCCTCTGAGTTCAATCCCCAGTACCACCAAAAAAATTATATTCAGCTCATTGAAATAATAATGCATACAAAGAATAGGATTTGCCTTTTATAGAGAGAATTTTCTCTACAGCACATCATGTTCAGAAAACAAAGAAATAACCAAGTCATGAAGTTATAAACATATTGTTATACTAGTTTGAATATGAAATATGAAAGACACCAAGATATATGTCTTCTTTCTGACAAATTTCCTATCTTACTTTGTATATAGGGATGTTCTCTGTTTTTATAGTATGTAGGTATCAAATAGAATACATCAGAGGTCAGCAATTTTTTCTTAAAGGGTTAGATTATAAATAGTTCAAGCTTGGGAAGCCAAAATAGTCTCTCTTTTACCTATTTAGTCAAATCCACCAGTACTATGAAAACAGCCATAGAAAATACCTTGTAAATAGGGTAAATGTATGGATGGGCTTGATCATGTTCCAATAACACTTACAAAACCAGACTGCAGGCTGAATTTATCTTGAGGGCCAAAGTTTGCTGACCCTTAGACTAGATAGTATTTTATTTGGAAGGGAAAGGAGGATCAACTCTGAATATAGCCAGCTGTTCCCCCTTCCATACTTTTGCATATATCATTTCATTCATTTTTTGATTAAACTGAAGATTTCATTACTCTTTTATCTGAATAGTTAGTGCTAAATTGTCCTTAGACTTTGTTCACCAAATAGGAGCCCAACTTTTTTGTCAGACACTGAATTTGGAGAACAAATAATTCTTTACATTGCAGATTAAGGTCTAGTGAACCACAGTTGTCTTTTGTCCCTCTTCCAGGATGAGGTAGTTCCTAAAAGTGAAGGTAGCCTTAATTATATGACTGTTCCTAGTAGCTACATGCTGCCAGTTATTGTGCCTGGTTTTGTGCTGGTTTCTTCCACTTGGTAGTTGATTTTTTATTTCACACTACATTTTCTAGCTGTGTAGTCTTGGACAAATTATTATTGGACAAATTATTGCTTAATCGTTAAGCCTCAGCTTCTTTATCTGTAAAATCGGGAGTTCACTTCTTCATGAGTTACTAGAAAAATTCAATGTGGTCATACTTGTAAGGCTTTTTATGCTCGAGTACTTATTATTACACATTACCTATTAGTAGTATTATTATTACTACTATTTTTCTTCATTGTTGTCTCTCCATAGCACCCTTGATACTTAAAGAAACTAGTCTATTGGGTTCAACCTTATAAAATTACTGACATTCAACTATTTTTAACCCAGAAATGATAATTTCATATAGTTTAACTTAATAGAATACAATAATTTACATGAAAGGATATATACATAATTAAATGAGTTTAAGATTTAGGCCCAAAGATTAGTTAAGTAATAAAGCCCTTATGGTCTTTTTTTCTCTTCAAGATATATAATGGATTGTCCAATAATAAAGTACATCAAATTAGACTTCTTGTTCAGGTCTTCTGGTATAAGGTTTGATATGAGAGCCCAGTGAGAAAATAGGATCTCTTTAGAGTTATGATTGCCTCTTTGAATGTTTAGAATAAAAATATAAGCCAGATGTGGTGGCGCTCACCTGTAATCCCAATACTTGGGAAGCTGAGACAGGAGGATCGCAGATTCAAGGCCAGCCTCAGCAACTTAGCAAGGCCCTCAGCAACTTAGTGAGACCCTGTTTCAAAAGAAAAAATTAAATAGGACTGGGGGCATAGCTCGGAGGTAGAATGCCCCTGGGTTCAATCCCCAGTACCAAAACATATCTATATCTATATCTATATCTATATCTATATCTATATCTATATCTATGTCTATCTATCATCTATCTATGTTTATTATATATTATACATTATATAATCTGAAATCTTGCCTGTATGATTTTGAAATGATTTAGTTATTATCTTGGAGTAGCATAATATTATATATTCACATTGTATACATTACCTGCATAACTTGGAATCAGGGAATAATTATTTTTTAAAATCTTTTTAAAAATTATGCATTTAAAAAATATTTGTTTCTTATGGAAGGGGAAGGAAACAAGGATAAATAATTTTACACTTTTCTCTTGCTCATTACAACCTCCAAAAACATTCTAAATGCTAATTCTACTACACAAATATAATGTGGAAAATAAGGAGTTCAAAAAATATTCTGCTTGGAGGTGTACTTGACAGAAACATGACTCAAACTAAATTAAAATCTCATATATACAATAGTATTTAAGAAGTGAGTTGATAGAAGCGACCTGTTTTTACATGGGACTGATAAAAGAATTCAAGTGATGATGGAGTTTTAAATTTGCAACAATCATTTGATTCAATATTAAGGTTGCTGGGCGTGGTGGCACACACTTGTAATCCCGGTACTTGGGAGACTGAGACAGGAGGATCTGGGTTCATGGCCAGCCTCATCTACTTAGTGAGGCCCTCTGCAACTTAGTGAGACCCTGCTTCAAAATAAAGAATAATAAAGAAAAAATAGGGCTGGGTGTAGCTTGGAGGTAGAATGCTCCTGGGTTCAATCCAGTTCAATCCAGTTCAATCCTGGGTTCAGTACCACAAAAGAAAAAAAATATTAAGGTTGAAAAGTATAAAAATGATTGATTTTAGTTGACCTTGTCAGCTATTGAAACTTATAACATTATTTTTAGGAGCCAAGACCTGGAAAATCTTATCAAAGTGTCACCCTCAGTAAATAAAAGGTAAGCTTCTTAAAATTATCAAAGTCTCCTAAGCAATTCTTCAATTTATGTAAAAAAATAAGATTATGTGGCAAAGGACATTTTGAAAGGGGACATGAAAAAATGAGACCACAATTTGTTGATATGTAATAATACTAGACAGATTTTTCTTTTATAATTGCTTCCACTTATTTCACCATAATATTGTTTAAAATAATACTGAAGCTAATTATTATTTATTTATTTATTTGGTACTGGGGATTGAACCCAGGGGCATTCTATGTCTGAGCTATCCCCCCACCCCTTTTTATTTTTTTGTTTTTGAAACAGGTCTTGCTAGGTTGCTGAGGCTGTCCTTGAACCTGTGATCCTCCTGTCTCAGCCTCCCAAGTACTGGGATTACAGGTGTGCACCACCATGCCTGGCCTGAAGCTAATTCTATATAATGACTATTTGAGAAATTTCTTTTGGCCTAATGATAACATAAATAGATTCTAACCATAATTTGTAGCTAATAAATTATAAGTTCATAAAACTGAATAAACCTCCCAATACTGGCTTCCTACTCTCTTATAAACCCAAGGATTAATTTTTAAATGACTTGTGAGGAAACTGGCAACCTATCATTTTTATACTTTATTAGGATATTTTTGCATAACATTGAATTTATTTCTGTTCTTGAGAAATTAAGACCTATTATACCCTGGAGCAAAAGTTAATAAAAGCGTGGCAGAGAAACTCCAAGCTATCTCTCATAGAGTTATTGTGAAGACTGAGTTGGTGCAAAACACTGTGCAAATGAAGGGAATTACTGTGAACATCAGAGAGAGGAAGGGTGTTAAGGGCTAGGAGCCTGGAGTTTGAGGTTCATTTATCATGGTTTCAAATTTGGTTCATTGCTAGTTATCTGGCCCCGGGAAGTGTCTTAATCCTTCTGAAGCTCAGTTTCTTTATAGAGGATGGTAATATCTACCTCAGTGAGTTGTTTTGAGGATGAAAAAAATGGTAATTAATTTACATAAAGTAGAAACTCAGTAAACATTACTTTTTATTCTAGATTCCACTGAGTAATTTATAACTGTCCAAAAAAAAAGCTGGCCATTAAATTTGCTGATTTCCTATTGGCTTTGACCTTTTATTTTATTTGTTTTAGCAGTGAACAAGGTCTTGATGAACTTATTACTGTAAGCCCCAAAGCTGTCAGAAGTACCTCTGGGTAAGAGAAAGATATTATTTATTTGCTTGGTTCTCTTTCTCCATAACTATGCACAGTGTAAATATTAACAACATAGTCATTCTGTAGGCAAATTGAATGTAGGTCTTGAAATATCATCGCAATATTTATGTGTCTCTGGAAACCTAGATGATAACCACAGTATTTGTTAATAGGAAGAAAGAGAGGCAGCTGGAAACAATGGATGGTGGTGCCATCACTGTTCTTTAGCCTTAATAAAGCAGTGGACAGAGCAATGGAGGAGGGGTGTAGGAACAGTGTGAATCCATGAGCTGTCTATGTTCTGTTTGTGTGGCATTGATATCAATACTGTTGTCTCTAGAATTGAAATTAATTAGTGATGCTACTTTAAAAATAGATCCAGACACTTCATTAGACTCATCATTAGAAGTACTATTTGCCGGCTGGGCGTGGTGGCGCATGCTGTAATCCCAGTACTTTGGGAGGTGAAGACCGGAGGATCCGGGTTCACGGCCAGCCTCAGCTCTCTCTCTCTCTCTCTCTCTCTACTTAGTGAGGCCCTCCGCAACTTCGTGAGACCCGGTTTCAAAATAAAGTATAAAAAATAGGGCCGGGGGTGTAGCACGGAGGTAGAATGCCCCTGGGTTCAATCCCCGGTACCACAAAAAAAAAAAAAAAGAAGTACTATTTGCCTTCTTTTGGGAGAATATTTCCTGAGAGAGAGAGGAGATTCATGATTTTTATTTATTTATTTGTGTGTGTGTGTGTGTGTGTGTGTGTGTATGTGTGTTGCCCAGGGGCATTCTACCTCCGGGCTACATCTCTAGCCCTATTTTATTTTTTATTTTGCAACAGGCTCTTGCTAAGTTGCTGAGGGCCTTACTAAGTTGTTGAGGCTAGTTTAAACCTGTAATCCTCCTGTTTCAGCCTCCCAAGTAGTGGGATTAAAGGCATGGGCCACCATGCCTGGCTGCGATCCATGATTCTTTAGAAGGCTCGAGTCTCCCACAAAGCGTATGGATCTAAAATTTTACAATTCTTTAAGTAGTGTCTCTGACATAAGTAAATTCACTTTTTGTCTCAGGTTATATGAAATTAAGGAATCTTAGGAATGTGGTCATGATTTCTCTTTTCAAGTTTGTTGGTACCTTTAAAAAATCATACCATTTTTGAGAAGAAGGAACCTCAGAGAATTTTAGCCTAGTTAATTTGAACAATTTGGAGAACCACTGTTCCAGCTGAACCTACTCACTGTGTAGAAGAGGAAATTTGGACTCAGAAAGGTTAAATGCTTTGACCAGGGTCACAGGGAAAATTAGTGGAAGACTGATAGTTGTTGTGTGATCTCTTAGGCAGTGAATAATTACTGAGCACCTACTGGGCGCACAACTCAAGACTAGGTATCATTAGTTGCACATTAGGTATAATTATAGGCTGTGGACGCCAAAAAGAGAATTCAGTCGTCATACTCAATCTTATTAAGAGCAGGCAATTAACATAGATTAAAGCTAATTATGTACCAGGGGCAAAGAGATGTTACTCTAAGACAATAATAGGTTGTCAATTTAATATATTACATTTTGGGGCACTCATGTACTGCGTGCTGAATATAGAATATATTGTCAGTGAGCTGCATTTAAAAAGGAAAAGCAACACTGAAAAGCTGATATAATAAATGCTGCAGGCAGTAAAATTCATAGTCATAGACTCCTAGAGTAGATGTTAGAGATCGATAGAACCTTAGAGATTATCCAATCCCAGCTCCTCATTCACAGATGAGAATACTGAGACCAGAGAGCAAAACCGTCATAGTCTTCTGTAAGGTCTTCTAACTCCCAGCCCAACGCTGATACCGCAGCACATGGACTTTGATCTTAAAATAAAGGAAAATTGCGGAGTGCCTGTAATCCCAGTATTTGGGAGGCTGAGACAGGAGGATCACATGTTTGAGGTCAGCTTCGACAATTTAACAAGCCCCTCAGCAAGTTAGAGAGACCCTGTCTCAAAAGAAAAAAATATATAAAGGGCTGGAGGTGTAGCCCAGTGGTAGAATGCCCCTGGGTTCAATCCCTAGTACCAAAAGGAAAGGAAGGTTAAACATTCCAGGAAATAGTGGACACTGTACAAGGATAGGATTGTCGCTCTTTTCCTGGACAGGCAGGAGGTGTCCTTTACTGCTCTCACAGGATCACGTGAAGAATTGCTTCATGGATAACAATGGCCCAAATATGCAAATGACTTTAAAATCCCTTGTAGCTTTTAAACTCCATGGAAGGAATGATACCCATTCTGCAGTATCCTTTACTGCATCCTTAAGGCAAAATTGATGAAAGCAGTAACTTGAGTAGGAACGTTGCATTTTTTAAATGCATTTGTTGGCGCATTGTAATTATACCACATACTGAGCTATAGAGTGATAGGAACATACATGCACACACTTGGAGCATTTCCCTCCAGAACCCAACCCCCTCCCTCCCCTTCCCCATACATATCATTGAGGTTGGCATTGGTAATTTTATATATGTACATATATAGCATTATTTAAACTATTATCTTATAAAATTCAGATATTAGATTCCTTTGTTTGCAGGATCCAGGTCTTGAAAAAAGTCAATATATTTGCTTTTAGTTCATTGAGATAAATGGTCCATGCTATCAATTCAGGCAACTCAGCACTGTTACTTAGATCCTTGTTTTATTAACATATTGTGTTGCCTTTATTTTATTTTAAATTTTTTTTTTCTGGTACTGGGGATTGAACCCAGGCCATTCTACTTCCAAGCTACACCTCCAACCCTTTTTATTTTGAAACAGGGTCTCACTGTGTTGCTGAGGTAGCCTCAAACCTGCAATCTTCCTGTCTCAGCTTCCCAAGTACTTGGATTACAGGCATGCACCACCACACGGGCTTCCTGTTGCCTTTTGAAATGTAGTGGTAGGACATAATGTATATTTATATTTTCTTTTTTTTTTTGAGGTACCGGGGATTGAACCCAGGGGCATTCTACCTCCGTGCTACACCCCCGGCCCTATTTTTTATACTTTATTTTGAAACCGGGTCTCACGAGGTTGCGGAGGGCCTCACTAAGTAGAGAGAGAGAGAGAGAGAGAGAGAGAGAGAGAGAGAGAGACAACTGAGGCTGGCCGCAAACCCGGATCCTCCGGTCTCCGCCTCCCAAAGTACTGGGATTACAAGCGTGCGCCACCACCACGCCTGGCTCTATATTTATATTTTCTAAGATGGTGTTTCTCAAATTGTCAGGCAACACCCATTAAATGGTTTTATAATTAAATTAGTGAGTGGTAATCAGCATCCCCCCAAATCAAATAGAACCGATCAAATAGAAAATATGCCTTATGTAGTAAGGGTTTTATTTCACATAATTTATGTTTTCTGTATATGTGTCTGTCTGTAAAAGAGAGAGTATGAGGCTGTGACATAAAACATCTTCTTATTGGCTTTTATAAAACAGTGGTTTGAATATCACTGGTCCGGGTTGCTGGATGATCAGATTTTCTGTGCTCAGCAACAAATGAATATGGAAGTTTCTGTGTTTGTTTTTGCATTTTCTATGCTACTTATTCCTAATTAGGCTGGTACATGAATATTATATGTAGTTACACTAAAAATTTATTGTGATTAATTTTATTTTATTTATTATTGGTACCAGGGATTGGGCCTAGGGGCATTCTACCTCTGAACTACAACCTTAGCCCTTTTTATTTTTTATTTTGAAAGAGGGTTTCACTACGTTGCTGAGGGCTCACTAAGTTGCTGAGACTAACCTTGAACCTATGATCCTCCTGTCTCCACCTCTCAAGTAGGAGGATTATAGACATGTACCACCACGCCCAGCTTGTGATTAATTTTATGTATAAAAAAGCTGTGGCTTTCAAACATAGTACCCTCTCTATGAAGTTTTCTTTTTTGCTATTTTTTTCTTTTAATATATGAAATTAACCTCATTTTAAGCATTGTCTTTCTGGCACAGTTTAGTTTTATAACAGCTTTTTAAAAACCTTTATTATCTCTTATTTTTCAATTAATTTATACACAGAAATTATGTCTTAGATAATTATCATTTGTCAATCATTCTTTTTAATAGTATTTATAGGTACCAATAGATTATCTTTAGTTGAGCATATTATTATTGAGGGTAATTTAAATCATGAAAATTGAGTTAGGGCCTTTCACCTGATGAGAACCGGGTGAATGGGGCTGTGAGCCAGGATGTACGTTCTATGAAAAGGTTGAGGGCCGGCAGAGGGGAATGTAGATCTTTTCTCAGACCTTTTTGATGATTCATCTCTAGATGGCCCCCTTTCAGTTTGTAACTGTGCATCAATCTTTTTTATATAAGGAAAAAGGACTGTTGGGCAAAGGGGGGCTGGCATGTTCCTGTCCCAGATGGTACTGGAAGCAGGGGTCTTCTCTTGGTCCTGCAGTCCCTTGCCTTGGCACCTGCCATGTCATTCTCTAAATATATATTAGAAATGGGTTTAGACTGAGGGAACACCTTGAAAAGTCACCAACCATTTTCCAGTCTTTAAAACTGAAATTGTGCCGGGTGTGGTGGTGCGTGCTTGTAATCCCAGTACTTGGGAGGCTGAGACAGGAGGATTGCAGGTTCGAGGCCAGCCTCAGCAACTTAGTGAGGCCATCTGAAATTTAGTGAGACCCTGTTTCAAAATAAAGGAATAAAATAGGGCTGGGATGTAGCTCAGAGGTAGAATTCCTGTGGGTTCAATCCCCAGTACCGAAAAGCAAAGCAAAACAAAACACACACACCCAAAAAAAAAAAAAAACACTGAAATTGTACTGAGGCAATGGAAGATAGTGAACTATGTGGGAGGAAATACTATTGCATTGCTGAGAAAAGAAACTGGAAGAGCTTCAGTTGGGGAGTGGACAGTTTTCAGGATTTGTATCTAATTTAACTGTGAATAGCTGAATTCAATTCAGATTTTTCAGTCATCATAGAGGAAAGAAAAAGGCTGGGGGGGTGTATGTAGGTCAGTAGTAGAGCGCTTGCAAAGGGAATAGAGGAAAGAAAAGCCACCCTTTTGATGGATTACTGAAACTCTCTTTGTCAAATCTTATGTTAAGAATAACACCAGTTTTAGAGCTTACTTTTTTTTTTTTGCGGTACCGGGGATTGAACCCAGGGGCGTTCTACCTCTGTGCTACACCCCCAGCCCTATTTTTCTATACTTTATTTTGAAACCAGGTCTCACAAAGTTGCGGAGGGCCTCACTAAGTAGAGAGAGAAAGAGAGAGAGACAGGGAGAGAGAGAGAGAGAGAGAGAGAGAGAGCGCTGAGGTTGGCCGCGAACCCAGATCCTTTGGTCTCCGCCTCCCAAACTACTGGGATTACAAGCGTGCGCCACCACGCCCGGCTAGAGCTTACTTTTTTAAAATAATTGATATCCTTAGTGGGAGGACATGACTTTAAAAATGGCAAGGGCATTAGAATCAGTTTGTATCTCCATGATGTTGAAACAATCCAGAGTGAAAAATTGTCAATCACAAGATGTTCGCTGCAGAACACTTAACCCACGTGTCCTTGTAGCTGTGCTCTGGCAATAAAGTATGTGAAGTCAGAGTAAGTTTTCTTTTCTTACAGCATAATTCTTCCTCCCCTGATTGTTTAGAAAACACATTTCATGGCTGTTCTATCCAAAAAGATTGTCTTACTATAATCCTTTCTTCCCATTTACAGTGACCTTAAACCCTATTACCTCTAACCCAAGCTGCTTTAATTTTTCCCCCTTAAAGAAAACAAGATCTTGATAAACTCATCAAAGTGAATCCTGAAGTTCTCACAAACAACCAAAGGTAACCGAACTATATTGTTTAATGTGCTTTGTTCAGGAAGAATACTTTTTATTATAATTTTAAGCAGATTTATAGCCTTAATGATCTTTACAGAAAGAACTTTCTCATTAACTGCTCTCTTTCTATTTTTCCATGTAAAGAAACCAAGATCTGGATAACCTCATCAAAGTGAACCCTGCAGTAATCAGAAGCAATCAGAGGTAATCAAATAAAAGTGGTCAATCGTAGTTTCATCTGTCTGTTGCCCTGGATGAAGTGGGTTTATACTTGCTTGATTGACCTAGCACAACCCCCAAAACCTATTACTAATCTGAACTCTTTCTTCTCTCTTCTAAACAGCCAAGACTTGGACAATCTTATTAAGGTGAAACCTTCTGCTCTCAGAAACACTAATCGGTAAATAGCCTTGCCTGACTATTTTGAGATATTCTTGGGTTTCTATGTGGGTAGGAATTTTCTCCCTTTTGTGTTTGAAGATGACTTTTTATCTTTCTTTAGTGTTTCAAATGAGGACACATTTATAATCCATGTATATCCTGTCAATAAGGAAACATCTGTACTCTTCTGGAATCAATTGTACTATTTTAGAATCAGTTCTGGGCTTCATATTTGCACTAAGACAACTTAATGTTTGTTATCTATGGGAAGTAGAGTTTTAAGATGGAAATGAAAACTGGGTAAAAATAAATAATAAGAAAAGTATTTTTTGAAGAAGTTGAACCAACTTGGAAAAATATTTAGGGTTTTCCAAAGCCTGGACCCACAGCTTGCCTGGGATCACCAAATATTACAGCAAATTTTAACTTTGTATATCCACCTTGAGTTCTGAAATGATTCTATAATTTGCTATTATTGTGTGATATCTTTCACTAAAAGATAATAGATATTAATATTAATAGATATTAATAGATAGTTCACAAGTTGGGCATGGTGGCACATGTCTGTAACCCAACATGTCTGTAATCCCAATATTGGGGAAGCTGGAGAGGAGGATCACAGGTTCGAGGCCAGCCTCAGCAACTTATTGAGACTCTCAACAACTTAGCAAGATCCTGTTTCAAAATAAAAAGGGCTGGGGGTGTAGCTCACAGGTAGAATGCCCCTGGGTCCAATCCCCAGCACCAAAAAAAAAAAAAAAGATAATTCACCAGTGTCTACTGTATTAGAGTTCCAAAATACTCTGCTGACTTGAAATTTTATCATAATCGATAATATCTGGGAATCATAGCCCAACATTTGGAGATGAAGAGAACAAATTATTTATATAAAAAATACTTTAATCCCAGAAGGAGAAAGAGGGCAGTACAACACACTGATTGGCTTGAATCTTAGCTTGTTTTCTGCATCAGTACCTATTTTACTCTGTATGTTTTTTTCACTAGGTGTTGGGATCTTTGAAGTAGGAAAACACAAAGGCAGTCGAAGAGCAGTTGCTACTTAGAGAGTAATGAGCACCTAGGCAATTTGGCAATTTTTATACATTTAATCCTCACAACAACTGTCTCGGTCAACATGCTCACTGATGTAATCCAAAACAACTGACCACACAACTTAGAGGAAGGAAGATTTATTTGCTCCCACTTTTAGATCTCCGAGGTTCAGTCCACCTCAGGCCAGGTCTGTGGAGGTCAGGGTATGGTGGAGGAAAGCAGGAGAGGGAGAGAGCAAGGATCTACTCTCACAGCATGGAGGCTGGAAGCAAGAGAGAGAACAAGGGGAGGAAGAGGAACCATCCCCAAGGCCACACCCCTAGAGACCCCCTCTTCAACCAAGCCCTATCTCTAACATAGCTGCCTACTCTCTGTGAGGTCTCCGGGGACATTATACAGAGAAACCATTACAATAACCCCAAGAGAAATATATTTATGCACCTTATTTTGTAGGAGAGGGAGCTATAGCTCAAATATACTCAAGAGCCCTCTCATGAAAGAAATCATACCTTGGATCTAAACTTCTGATGTCACTACCTAGAGGAAAAACAGAGATCTGTGCCTAAATAACCACAGGCTCTTTTCTTTCCATCCTTTATATTTCCTATCCCCCTTTTCTCCCACACCCAGTTAAAGGACTATAGTCAGATACATTTACTCCTGAGAATTCTTGCTAAAATGACAGGGAAGAGAAAAAGCACTTGCTACACAGAATAGGGTTTTTTTTGTTCATGATGTTGAGGGTCAAACCCATGGCCTCGAGTATGCTTGGCAAGATCAGCTAACATCCCCAACCCTTACACAGAGATTTTTTTTTTTTTTTTGGTGTGTGTGGGATTAAATCCAGAGACTTCTACCTCTGAGCTACACCCCCAGCTCTTTTTATTTTTTGTTTTGGAAACAGGTTGCTAGTTTGCTGAGAGTCTCACTACATTGCTGAGGCTGTCCTTGAGCCTGTGATCTTCCTGTCTCAGCCTCTCAAGTCCTGGGATTACAGGTATTTTCCACCACACCTGGCTTGCAGAGATTTTTTTTTTTTTAAATGGCTGAAATAACAACAGGCTTTGGATGTGGACCCTGCCACTGATAATAGTATGGAAATAACTTTGTTAAGTAGAACTATTTATTCTAGTGGTATTTGTTGGGGTGGATCTTTCTTTTCATCAGTAATTGTTTTAGGAAGTCCTCAATCATGTTGGAAATAGGTTTAATAACCATGTTGTGCAATAACAGTGGAAAATGTATCTCTCTCTCTCTCTCTCTCTCTCTTATTCTCCCCTCCTTTACCTCTCTGGCAAATGTGCTATGTGGACAATGGAAACTTTCTCATTAAGAGTTTGTATCTTTTGTTTTATTGCAATAGAGGCTAAATTTTTAAAAGGTAGTTTGTATTTCAATAAATCCTAATCAAATATCCATAGAAAAAGGACATTTTTATTATACAAATATGAATATTATAAAAAGAAAATTGAAAAATATTGGTTACCCCATTGTTTTAAGATGGCATCTTGATCTACAAATCTAAACTATGTGTCATTATTCTTTAGTACCATACCAGATTTGATGATAGCTAGGATGTCCAAAAATTATCACAGAGCAAACAGGAAAGACTGAACTCTTTGAAAAGAGGGACTAAGCCAGGCATGATGGTCCACATCTGTAATCCTAGTACTTGGGAGGCTGAGACAGGATGATCGCAGGTTTGAGAACAGCCTCCGCAAGTCATGAGACTTTCATCAACCTAGAGAGACCCTGTTTCGAAATAAAAATAAAATGTGGCTGAGGGTGTAGCTTGGAGGTAGAATGCCCCTAGGTTCAATCCCCAGTACCAAAAAGAAAAAAGAGGGACAATATTCAACTGAGTCAGCCACCTGTATCTCCAACGTATGCATGCTGCCCTCTTGATTTTAATGTGGGTGGAAAAAGGAGTAGTTTAAAGCACCTCCCAGGAGGACAAACAGCCACAAGGCACTTTCGCATCAATTCAATGAGACACAAGCACTGATTACTTAATAGTGTAACAGCAGTGAATCACAATTCTTTTATGTGACTTTGCTGACATTTCCAGCAGCTGTATATTTTATTCACAGTCAGGGGCTGAATAAACTGCAGGCATCCATCAGCATGTAAGCAGGCATCCCTGAATGCCTTCTTTGAACACAACCAGAACAAATGCAGCTATGCCTAGAATTTCCATTTATTTCAAAAGGAATTGCATGACTTTTGGCAGCAACATGAACGAACATTAAAAGGAGTTATCTGCAGCCTATAAACTATGGTTAGACTAACTATTAAAGCTCTCCATTTCTGCTCCATATGGATATTGAAGAGGGCACCAAGTGCATCTAGTGACACTAAGGCCTTTACAGGGAGGAGAGGCATCATTCACCTAAAGCAGAAGAAAAAAAATTCCTGTTTGTGGTATTATTCTCCCATCTTCTTAGAGCTTTTTGTTTGTTAACATATACTGCCAAGGTTTTAGTATTCTCACAAGAGAAAAGTCCCTCTCTATCTACCTAGTGCATACTTCTCATACTTCTATTCGAGACATAAAACTGGGGATAATCTTGACTCTATTGCTTCATTTCTCATCAATCAATAAATTAATCAATCAATTACATTGTATGCATCTAATAATCTCAGTAAGTGGCCCAAGACACTACGCCATCCCCAGTACTGCTGCAGTCTAGATGGCTATTCAGTCTCCTACCTGGCTCTGTGCTGCCAGCCTTGCCTCATGCCCTCAGTCCATCTCCACACTACAGAATGATCTTCCTAAAACCCAAAGCTGACCATGCTATTCTTCTGATTCTATTCTCTCGGTGGCTTCCCATGCCATTGGGTAATAGCCATGCTCCTTAACCTGGCCTCCAAAGCCCGTCGTGATCTGGCCTCTGTGGCCTTTGCCACCCTCATCTCCTTTTCCTTTCCACCTATGAGCAAACCTCATCCCCACACCCTCCTGGCTTGCACACTCTTCACTCCTTCATTGTTACTGTGTGGATAACTTCTATTTATCCTTCAGACGCAGTCCAGGTGTTTCTCACTTAAGCTCTGGGAAGCCCCTCTGTCCTCCTCAGGTGCTTCTTCTAGATGTTCTCAAGCTCTCTGACTTTCCAGTCCCATAGCCTTTATCTCTTAGAGGGAACCGTTAATCATCTCTCTCTGACTGTAAGATCATTAGTGGTAATGACTAGATCTGTCTTTACTTCTCCATCGACTGTGCACAGCACAGTGGCACAATGTTTGACACATATTAGATGTTCAACAAATATTCTGTGCATTTAGGACTAAATCTCAAACTAATCAATGCTTTATGATAGTCCACTTAGATAAAATCTATGAATGTTTTCTTATGACTGGTCTCCCTACTTGAGCCAATGACTATCTTTTCTCATGATATTTTCCCTCCCTCCTTCCCTTCTTCCCTCCTTTTGCAGTACTGGGAATTGAAACCAGGGCCTCACACATGATAGACAAGCACTTTACCACTGAGCTACATCCCCTTATTTTAAGACAGGGTCTCACTAAGTTGCACAGGCTGGCCTCAAACTTGCAATTCCCCTGCCTTAGTCTCCCCAGTAGCTGGGATTACAGCTGAGCGGGGGCGGGGGCCCATGTCCAGCTGTTCACAATAAACTCAATGAACCATGGTGAACTAGAACCACTGAAATTATTAGTTACATCTTGTATTTAAAATATCTAAATTGTTCAACTTCTTTATGAACCTGTTAATTTCTTGAATATAAGATCTTTAAGACACCCTCATTGAAAAGAATTATAAGAATATATAAAGTTGGCTCCATTTTGCTATGTTAATTCTTTAAGGAATTATAGCAGTCATTCTCTGTATTCTATATTCCTTTCAGGGAGACAAATATTGTTTTTGAACCAAAGTCCAATATCTAAGATTTAGTTCCTGGCATAAAAGAAATACCATAGTAAACTTTTATATGGAGACTCTTAATTTTGTAAGTATGTTTGATACTGTACAAAAGCAAATTAAGTTAGATCTATAGAGAGAAACATATTGCTGCCTATTAATAAGTACCTCCTACACTCACATGAGAGAGAAAGAGCAGTTGGAGTGAGCTAATAACTTTCTCTCATCAAAGCTTAGGAAAAGTTATACAGTAGGAGAAAAATTTTTGATCCCCAGAATCTCTATTTTTTCCCTTAATTTTCTCAGTAAAGGAGTGTTATTCTCCTTAATGTGGCAGTGGAAAATAAATTATACTATTATGCCATGAATAAATTTTTATACTAAAAATTTTTCGTGTGACTACCCCACAGATAACTCCTATTCTCCCCCAAATTTTTTTTTGAAATCTACACTTAAAAAGTATTATGAGTTAGCCAGGAGTGGTAACTGTAATCCCAGTATTTGGGAGTCTAAGACAGGAGGATAGCAAGTTTGAGACCAGCCTCAGCAACATAGCAAGACTCTTGGCAACCTAGCAAGACCCGTTTGAAAATAACAAAATATGGCTGGGGGTGTAGTTTGGAGGCCCCTGGGTTCAATACTCAGTAACACACACACACACACACACACACACACACACACAATTAGTTGCAGTGGTTCACAACAATTTGCTATTTAGCAATTCTCTGTATCTATAGAGAACTTGTGATTTCTTTGGAATTAATCTAACATCTCATAAATTCACAAAATTATAAGGTCTTCCTTTCACTGAGACTGCAATGGCAAGGCTTTAGAATGAGACATTTACTCAAGCCTGCAGCATTTGGCTTGGACTGCTATAAAAATCAGATTTTCACACTTTGACTCACAGTTCTCCATCTTCTGCCACAGTGTAAAAGCCACCATACAATAGATGTGGTCTTAATTAAAGAACAAAAATTTATTTTCATATCCTTGGGAAGTTTATGCGGAGTCTGAACTTCTTTTATTTGACTTTCCTATCTAGATAATGATGCCAACCATGTGAATAACCAAAGCAAATACCATTTTATAGTTTTCATTGTCAGGAACTTTCTAGTTTGCTTTAAATATTAGCATAGAATATTCCTGTTAAAATCTTTTTTTTTCTTTGTGGTACCAGGGATTGAACCCAGGGGCGTTCTACCTCCGCGCTACACCCCCGGCCCTATTTTTATACTTTATTTTGAAACCGGGTCTCACGAAGTTGTGGAGGGCCTTCACTAAGTAGACAGACAGACAGAGAGAGAGAGAGAGAGAAAGAGCGCTGAGGCTGGCCGCGAACCCGGATCCTCCGGTCTCCGCCTCCCAAAGTACTGGGATTACAAATGTGCGCCACCACGCCCGGCTTCCTATTAAAATCTTATAGCTCATTCAGCCAAACTTGATAAGTGGTACTGTTTAATAAAACAAGAAAATCTTTATGAAGCCACTAATAATATAGTTTATTCAGTGATTCACACCACTTTGGGAGCTTGCTTCTTTGAAGGCATGCATAGGTTCCACCTTTTAGTTATTTATGGTAGTTGTTGGATTTGTAAGATTCTGACTTCTTCTTCCTGAGGCTCAAATCCATTCTTTCGCTCCTTCATAGTAGCTAGAGTCCAAAAGAACTTGCGTGAGAGGTGTACAGGGAGCAAAGATGCTGGATCTGCAGCACTCATGAGTGGAAAGTACCAGAGGAATTGAGGACGTTCACCACTGGGCTGAGAAACTAAGTGTAATCTCATTATGAAGGTGTAAACCGATCTAGATTAGTTTGTTAGGACTGCCCTAACAATGTATCACAGACAGGGTAGCTGAACCACAGAAATTTCTTTTCTCATAGTTCTGGAGGCTAGAAGTCTAAAATCAAGCTGTCAGCAGGGTTGATCCCTGCTTAGGCCAAGACGGGGGAATCTGCTCCAGGCTGCTCTCTTTGGCTTGTAGATGGCTTTCTTCACCTTGTGTCTTTCCATAATATTTATGGAACAGCTACTCTGTGTAAGGTGGTCATGTTAGACCCTAATATCGAAATGTAATGATACATCAGCTTCCTTAAAAGTAGCACACAGTCCTCCAATATTAGCAGTGGAGGAAGATAGCTTTCTAGGACAAAATTCTGATTCTCCAAGATTCATCTATCCTGGTGATCTTTCACTATGTTCTGCTCTCAATGATCCCAGTTTGATGTTACTAGGAAGCTGGATTATGGAATACTATGATACTTCATTTAATTTTATTCCATTATTCTCAAGTAAAGTATGATTTAAAGCATTAAAATTGAGCCAGGCATGGTGGCACTCACCTGTAATCACAGTACTTGGGAGGCTGAGACAGGAGAATCACAAATTCAAGGCCAGTTTTGGCAATTTACTGAGGCTCTCAGCAACTTAGAGAGACCCTGTTTCCAAATAAAAAATAAAAAGGGCTGGGGGTGTAGCTCAGAGGTAGAATGCCCCTGAGTTCAATCCTCAACACCAACAAAACAACATTAAGGGGAGGGTCACTTAATGGCTAAGGCTGTTAAGATAACAGTATGATGGCCCCTGATACCAAGACCATGGTTTTAGTAATTGGTTAAGAACATCAGGGGTTAGGCAAACCCAAAGCCTTCTGTCTCCATTTCTAAATTTATAGTATGTGAGCTGGGAGGTTACTTCAACAGTTTTAGTAGTTATGTCGAGGAATTCAGTTTTGAATTTTACATCATTCAGATTGCAAAATCAAATGATTTTGAAACGTCTGAGCTACTTCTGAAGTATCATACTTTTTACATACATTAATTGGCATATTTCTACCAGAACTCACATTAAAAAGTAATTTACCCTAATTTCTACATTTTCAAAAGCAATGCAGCTAGTATTTTAAATGTGGCTATGGGATGCTGCCTAATTTGCATATCTTATCAATTATCGATGACTTGGATGTTATATAAAAAGTATTAAATCTCATTCCACATAAAGATAAGAAGGTTTTATAGCATTTTGCATTCTTATCAATATTAATTTTATGATTGGGAGTCCATATACTGATTTTGTATATAATAACCTTACTTAAGGCCAGTATTTGGGACCAGGAGAGGGGAGATTTTTAAGAACTGGAGTTAGTTCTAAAGATATGAAAATTTAGAAATAAAAATGAAAAGTAGTCCCTCAAAACTGTGTAATCAATAGGGCTCACTACTGTACCATGCTACTTCTATTAGATATTATTTATTTAAACTTATTCAGTTCATCCACAACTGTAATCATTGTGCCATAAGTTTTACTTTTCTCACTACATCCTTATGAGATTGGATGTTAGTAACCTTCTTAAACAAATAAAATTTACACCTGGGCATGATGGCGCATTCCTGTAATCCCAGTACTTGGGAGGCTGAGACAGGAGGATCACAGGTTCAAGGCCAACCTCAGCAACTTAGCAAGACCCTCAACTTCGCAAGACCCTGTTTCAAAATAAAAAATGAAAAGGGCTGGGGGTATGACTCAGAGGTAGAAAACCTCTGTGCTCCATCCCCAGTACCAAAAAAAAAAATGAAGTTTCAAAAGTGACTAATTTACTGAAGAAAGAAAGTAAGAGAAGATATGGGCCTCACTGTTCTGACTCCTAAACAATGCTCCTATTCAATGGAGTTCATGACAAAGGCTTTTTCAAACTCATGAAAAAACAAGCAAACAAAAAAGCCCCAGGAACCTTCAAGTTATACCAAATATATAAATAGCTAATACATAAATAACTTACAGGAGGACTTTGTATCTCATGAAAGGGTGTCAGATCATTAAGGCAGCCCATGATTTAAAAATCTAATCACCCCATTTATCCTCATTATAAATTGTTCATTAAGATTTTGGAGTCAATTTCCTATGTTTCTGTTATCCCAAAAGCCTGCATGAAGTCTCCAGGTAAACACCTCATAATTGGTTTTAGATGGGTAGCTGATTTGACCTCAAATCTTGACTCTTGCTTATTAGTTAACTGGCCTTAGAAAATTCACTTCATCTTTCTGAGCCCCCGATACTATCCTGCAGGATTTTGTGAGATCTGAATGAGATAATCCATGTGAAAATACACAGTTAGTACTTTGTGACCCAAAGTTAGTACTCATTAAATGTTGAATGTGAATATAAATCAGTGGTGTCTTTTCAGACCAGATTTCCCAAGTCTTCCAAAAAGTTACTTCCTTACTTCTCTTTCACAATGAAATCCATGGTGTGTGTGTGTGTGTGTGTGTGTGTGTGTGTGTGTGTGTGTGTGTGTGTAAGAGAGAGAGAGAGACTGAGGATTGAACCCAGGTCCTCTGACATGCAAAGCAAGCACTCTTCTACTGAGCCACACCCCTAGCCATGTTTCCATAGTTGATCCCTGAGTAGTATGGATCAAAGAGCTCAATGTCTGATTTCCAGTCTCTCGTATCCTTACAGATCACAAGAGACTATGTCTAAGATTACATACGGATGTTCAATTTTTTATTCTAATGTTTGCTTACTTCCCCAAATTGTGTTGTAACTAGAGACCAGGACCCAGAAAATTCAATTGAAGTAAATTCTCATGTTTCTGGAAAAAAGAATGGAAGGTAAGATTCATTATAATTTACTTTCTTTCCAATGAGTTTCCTAAGCACCCGTGTAAAGTGTGTAATCTTAGAAGATTTTTCTGAGGAGTTGAATTGTATTATGGCACATAAATATAAATACTATCCAAATACACAAAGATTATGGTACTAGATACTTAACAACTGATGCAAAAAAAATTTACAAAATTTTAATTCTGTTAGAATTTCTGGTTGAGGCCTGCTGCTCTATTGCTTAGTTTAAGAGGCATCATGGAAATTCAAAGATATTTCCTTGATCTGTGAAGATTTATTTTTACTTACTGTTGCTTGGTAGGTTTTCAGAGATGCAGAACACACTCTGGGAATCTCTCCCTTGGATGCTTCATGCTAAAAATGCACAAATTATTCAGAAGCACAACACAGGACCTAATTTTGAAAATTTTTACACCACAGAGTATAATGGCTTTGAAACTATTACACCGTGTTTGCCATTACAAAGAAGATTAGGATAGAAGTTATATACTTCATTGTCATTTTAGATGGCTAAAATTAGGATTAGTAACTTTGTAATTTATTTATTTAATCTCCTTAAGGTGGCTTTGCCTTTTCTATTGAGACAGACAGACTGTGTGTGTGTGTGTGTGTGTGTGTGTGTGTGTGTGTAAGAAATAACATTGATATTTTCTGCAGAGAGTGGAAAAGTGAAGGAAATAGCTGGCTCACTTTTTCTCATAATGTCTACAAAGGGCTCTTGGCTCTTTTTTTTTGTGGAACTGGGGACTGAACCCAGGAATATTCTACCTCGGAGCTACACCCCCAGCCCTTTTTATTTTGAAACAGGGTCTACTAAGTTAATGAGGGCCTCACCAAGTTGCTGAGGCTATCCTTGAACCTGCGATCCTCCTGTCTCAGCCTCCCAAGACCTGGGATTACAGGTGTGCTCCACCACGCCAATCTGGGCTCCTGGAGCTTCCAGACAGTTTCTGTAATGCTCCAAATGATCTGCTTTGTGATGATCCCAAGAAAGTCTTCGATAGAATGAGGGAGGATAAACTTTTAATAGGACCTTCTTGTCCTGGAAACACATTCACTATTTGGGGAATAGGAGTGCATTTACAATTAACTAGCTTCGTTCAAATACTATTCGGAAGTGATTGGCATTAAATAAATTACAAGTAAATTATTAAGTATAATTGTTAAAATTATTTGTGTTCTTTTTAATTTATTTTTATTTTTATTTATTTATTTATTTTGGTACCGGGGATTGAACCCAGGGGCGTTCTACCTCCGCGCTACACCCGGGCCCTATTTTTTATACTTTATTTTGAAACTGGGTCTCACAAAGTTGCAAGGGCCTCATAAGTAGAGAGAGAGAGAGATCTGAGGCTGCCTGCGAACCCGGATCCTCCGGTCTCCGCCTTCCAAAGTACTGGGATTACAAGTGTGCGCCACCACGCCCGGCTTAATTTATTTTTATCTTAAAAATTATTTTATTGATGAATTGCAAGTATTCATCATAGTGGGGTTCGATGTGATAAAAACATACATATGCACAGCTTTTTGTGTATTTCCTTCCACATCCAACTTCCCATTTAGTATAGTTTGAAAGATGCTCCAGTTTCATTTGGTCTTGTTCATGAAACGGAGTTCTATCAGAGGGATTGATGAGGAAATAATATGTCCCATTGAAGGTTACAGCTTCAACATATGAATTTTGGGGAATATAATTCAGTCCATAATTGTCGTCTTTGCAAATTATTTCCCTCTTCTGTTCATGGATTTTGCAACTGGTGACTTTTGATTTTTACATTGCTGAGGACAATGTAAGTACATTTCAGTCTTACTGATAACTTTTGTCCCTTGGAGCTATATATTTTTTGTAGGTTGGGTTTTGTATTGTAGATTATATGATTTGAATATTTTAAACAGTTCCTCGCTGGGTTTATTATTCCTGGAATGACCTATTTTCAAAACCATGTTAGAAAATTTTCAAGCAATATTATGTCTACCTTTTCACTTCTTAGCATCATTTTCACTACTTAATATCAGCCATAAGTTCATGAAACATCTGCCTTGAACCCAGAAGGTGATTTTATGTATGTCAGAGATGATATGTGAACAAATGTCTCCTTCTTCTTTAAGAGCTATCTGGAAATAGAAAGAAGAGCCTGTTTGAGAATGATAAGTCTCGATTAAGATCTCAAATCTCCTATAGATTTCCAAGGCTCTCCCTTGTCAGTTTACTAACATGGAGGAGGAAAGAGAGCTAAAATTTTCACTCTTCTTGCATTAAGAATTTCCTTTGTTCCATAGGAAACAGCAAATGTGCCTACCCTCTGTTAAACGTGGTGACATTTTTAGATTAGCAGATATCTAGGTCAGAGTTTTTCTGCAATCTTCAAAGTATTGCCTTTCATTAAAAGCAAAGTGGGAACTAGAATGTCTCAAAGCAACCCCTGGATCATTTTCATTAAGTTGATAAATTCTCAGATATGTCATACATGGGAAGCTTTCTAAAATGGCACTGCTGGTGTGAAAATGTTACAGGAACCAATTTCTGGTGCTTTCTATCCTTGATAAAAAGATCCTAGCATTAGACAACGTGGCAACTTGCTCCTAAGACAGTGATTGCTGTGGAGGGAATAAAATAGTTCATGTGTTCTACGTGTATCTGTACAGGAATCAGGCAGACATAGAGGTTCACTATAGATAAAATAATATGAATTGAGCAGAATTTTAATAAAACAAAAAGCTTCTAAGTGGCTTTTATTTTCAGTGCCAAATACACTGTGTTTGCTCTCTTAGGCTGGATGGCCAAGTCAATGGATTCAACAACACCCTGCACAATGAGTCCACAAGAACCACTGCCTATTCAAATGAAGCCAGGAACAACCTGAGGTACTGTGGGCAGTTACAAAGCAAAGGGCAGGGCTAGCTCCCTGCTTTTGTGTATCTTTAAATCCCATATGCAAGCTGGTCCTTCCTTTGAAATGCAGACATTTCTAATTTTATCTGGGGTTATATATGCAACTAACCATTCACCAAAGTGTTGTTAGCAGCTTGGTTATTGTTGGGACATCTGGATAGGAAAGTATAAAATGTGGGTTTTCCTTAAAAAGATTACAATCATAAAAAGCATGACTGAGGCAATGGTGTTGACATTCCTTGGCTAGATCAAGACATTTCATTAAATCAGGTGCTGTCATGATAGCGAAGTTGCACTTTAAGGTTTATGGGGGAATATTATGGCTTGGAAATATGAATGGGACATCAGGGAGGCAGACACTAAAACACATGACACAGATATTCAAAATAATCTTTATGCTCCTCGACAGATTTACTGAGGGACCAATTTTCATAATAATGCTCTGGAAGTAGGTCAAAACAGTAGAAATTAAGAACAAAATGGGAGACATGATGAAATTTTGCAGAGTTGATTAATAGCATTTTAACATTTACATTTCAACAATTTTAGTTTAGAAGAAATGTACAAGCATGACTTTTTTTGCATTGAATTGGATAATAGCCTTGTCGTTTTTATTGTCCTTACAAAGAAACTCCTGACATGAAGTAAAATGGTTGTGTTGCAGCTCCAGTGCTGGAAGCAGGCACATAAGACCAAAGGACACCGTCGTGTATACAAGGACATACGTGGAGAACAGGTATTGAAATTAAAATATTTTGCTTCATTTTATAACTTTGAAATGATCTATGTTTAACAAGAAATGCCATCATTCTAAGGTATGCCTCTTTCGAAGGGAAGACCCTTTAAGAGTATATTGAGTTCGAGGCATACAATACTTTATAATGTTTCCAGTATTAAGTAGTTGATAAATCATCATAACCATCGAATGGACTCAGTAATATTTTAATATAACACATGTACACACAATAGGATTACCATTTGAATGTTCTCACAGAAACATATGACTGTATGGTTTAATAAATCTTTGTAAAATCACACAAGTACTCCTATACTGATTAGAAGTCCCACTTTAATTAAATGGCTGTCTAGTGTTGTTTACCTCCAATCTGAAATAGGGGGTATAACTTTGAGGAGATGCATTCTGGCCCAAATTATAGGGAATTGATGTCCCATGAAATCTGCTGCTTGGAATGATAGATATTGAGGAAAATGTCAACCAGGGTCAGGAATTCACAGCCCATTTGGTTTTCAAGGAGTATAAGACCAAGAATTGGCCTAATTGTGGAGTAATCTAGTGGTGGGACACACAAATGAGATATACAAAATGGCATTCAAAATAACATGAAAACGAAAATAGGTAAGAATTTATTTAATGTGAGGGGTATGCTTGCCTGTTCATCCGCTTATTCCAGTCTGGAACACAGGGAGATAGTGCTACCCACATATCTGTTGTACCATTTAACCTGTCTTGGAGTGAATTTTAAAATAGCAAGTAGTTACTAAATACAAAAGATATTGGTAAGTAGATAAGTAATATCAAAATAATATTACAGTGAAGGAAAGACACCAAATAATTGGCAAATAGAATAAAAATAGCATAGGCCTTGCCAGGTGTGGTGGTGCATGCCTGTAATCCCAATACTTAGGAGACTGAGATAGGAGGATTGCAGGTTTGAGGCCAGCCTCAGCAACTTAGTGAGACCCTCAGAAACTCAGAGAGATCCTGTTTCAAAATAAAAAAATAAGGGCTGGGAGTATAGAATACCTTTTGGTTCAATCCTCAGTTTAAGAAAAAAAAATAGCATAGGCTTTTCTTCTATACTTATATAATAATCTCTCTCACATACTGTTACCCCTATAGGATATTACACCAATTCATTTTGCTTTCTAAAGAAGTGTCTCATGGGAACTAATGGCAAACAACTATAATATTGATTTTTAAGGAAATGGCAATTTTTCTAGAATTAGGCACATTCTATTAAGCATTTTGCTCTGGGTTTTATAATTTATTGAAAAGACGACTAAAAGAATATTAACTTGATTCATGGAACTGCAGAAACTAAAACATACTTGAATTATTTAACTATGCTGATTATAGTTTACTTTTTAAAATGATGGTGTATACATGTATGTATGTGTATCCTATACATACCTAGAACAGTAATTCTCAAAGCGGGCTAGCATCATCAACATCACCTCAGAACTTGCTAGAAATGGAAATTCTTTTTTTTTTTTTCGGTACCAGGGATTGAACCCAGGGGTGTTCTACCTCCACGCTACACCCCCGGCCCTATTTTTTATACTTTATTTTTTTTGAAATTGGGTCTCACGAAGTTGCGGAGGGCCTCACTAAGGAGAGAGAGAGAGAGAGCTGAGGCTGGCCGCGAACCCGGATCCTCCGGTCTCCGCTTCCCAAAGTACTGGATTACAAGCGTGCGCCACCACGCCCGGCCTAGAAATGGAAATTCTTTGCCCCCCCCAGACCTGCTGAATCAGAAACATTGCAAGTGGGTTCTAGCAATCTGTGTCTTAACAAAGTTGTCATATGTTTCGGATGCACATTTGGGTTTAAGAACCATCACTATAAAAGTTACTATTAACCCTGTGGCATGTCAGACTATTACTTGATTGGGCAGAAAATTCTGGAAGGATTAGTTAGTTTCCCCCATGGTTTAATCTAGCAAAGATGGCGATGCAGTTCTAATGCCCCTATCTTCCCTAAAGTCTACACTGACAGGCAGTATAGTGTCGTGTAGAATCACTAGAATCAGATTTACCAGCCATGTTGCAGAGTTACTCTTTTGGCCTCAGTTTCCTCATCGATAAAACGGGAGTAATGATATATGCATCATGCATAAATATGTGCAAACTCTTATTTGGCATTGTGAGGTAATATAGTTCATCAAATAGATTTTAGTTCTGACAGCAGTCTGCCTCTGGGCAATTTGGAGGGAGAGAGAGAGAGATTTCTCATTAAAAAGTTCCAAGTGAAGACTGTGGAATTCTCACTCACTGTACAAAATAGTAGGAACATGTTGCTTCCACTTCTAATATATTCCCAGGTAGCATAAGTATTTGGGAAGCAATTATGAGAAGCCAACTGGTTAGTTCATTATGGATTTCATTTGTCTCCAGGAAAGAGTGATTACAGGCTGAGACAATCTTCAAAATGGAAAACAGAGGACTTTTGAAAATTGTACTTCTTTTGCTTTCATTCTAAGTTACTCTTTCTTGCATGTTTTTAAGTAAAAATGAAAATTTCTAGATCTTTCTCTCAAAGCTCCTGTCCCCACAGGAATGGTGGATATGTGTATTTGCTTGGCTTGCTTTGGCTTTACATATTTCCTTTATCCATGCTAAACTGCATATAGCTGTATTTTAGTGAATAAGTAAGGACAAGTATAAATTTCATGAAGACTGATTATTTATTTACCTGTTCACATTTGTTCCTATGCTCCTTACCCTACTCTGTATTTACTTTGGTGATCTATCAGCTTGGAGGTGGTGTTTTGTGCATCAATACTTCTACTGATTAAAAGATAAAAGGTGTCAGGACATCACCCTGACTTGCAGCATCACAAAGAATAATGAATAATAACGAGGATGCAGGAGGGAGCATGAGTGTGTTTTCTTACCCGTGCATGGGAATGTACATCATATATACTAGGGACAATAGCCTGACTCTCACATGTCTTATGTGTTTGTTTCTAGTAAATCACCAAAGGGTGGATATCAGGAGAATACTTCTGGAAAATATATACAAACTGTTTATTCGACTTCAGATAGGTGAGTATGTGTGTGTGTGTGTGTGTGTGTGTGTGTGTGTGTGTGTGTATTCTCACTGTCTTTTGTCCTGCAGATGGCTCTCCTGATGCTAATTGTTATATATGTGCCTGCAGAGAACAGGGTATAACTCTGCATCCAGGAATTTGCTTCTTGCCTTCCTGGATATTGCTATTCTTTGATTTCAATGCATATTATTCCAAAAGTCCTTTCTGTGCCTTACAAGCTGCCTCTCAGGCCAACCTTTCTGCCGTTGATGATTCCCAGGAGTCCCCAGTGTGGCCGTATTATTAGCCTCTAGGCTTCACTGCATCACTGGACTGCCCTCAGCCCTCCCTCCTCGCGGTTTTCTGAAGCCAGCTCACTTTACACACAGCTGCGTGGCTCTGATGTAAGACCCACACTAGCCCTACGCTCAGTTCCCAGGGGCAGGGTTATGATGAGTATTGATTTAGTGCTGGTGAACTGGCTGCACTCCAGGTTTCTGCTCTTAGTGATCCTCTTTACTGTTTATTATTCAGCAGGACCCGTAGGTGACACTCAGGAGAGTGTGACCTGCAGATTTCCAATGGAGTAAATGAAAATAATTAGCATTTCAACCCAAGCCATGGCAACAAGCTGTAATGCAGATGCCCAATATTCCACTGTGGTGCTTCTCTATAGCAGGGCCTGAAATGTGGCCCACTGAGAGCAAGGGCATATCTTATTGTTATGGGTAGCCTCAGCTTCTAATGCAGTGTTTGGCACCTAACAAGTATTCAATAAATGTTTTCTGAAAACATGAACCATGTCCCATTTGCTAAGGGAAATATGGGTGGAATAGGCATCAAAATTATCCCCTGTTCTCTAATGATGGGAATATAAACTAGTAAGCCATTATGGAAAACAGTATAGAGATTTCTCAAAAAACTAAAAGATAGAACTACCAACTATATGATCCATCAATCCCACTATTGGGTATATATTCAAAGGAAAGGAAATCAGTATGTCAAAGAGATATATGTATCCCCCATGTTCATAGCAGCACTATTCACAGAAGGCAAGATACAGAATCAACATATATGTTCACTAATGGATGCATAGATAAAATGTGGTATATGTACACAATGGAATATTATTCAGCTATAGAAAAGAATGAAGTCTTATCATTGATTGCAACATTGGCTGATCCTGGAAGACACTATGCTAAGTGAAATAAGCCAGGCATAGAAAGACAAATACCACATTGTCACTCATATGTGAAAGCCAAAAAATTTAATCTCAAAGGCGTAGAGAGTAGAATGGGCCAGAAGCTAGGCAATGTACGGCAGAGGGAGTATAGAGAGATGATGAGTAACAGATACCAAAATAGTTAGATAGGAGGAATAACTTCTAGAGTTCTATAGAACAGTAGGGTGACTATAGTTACCAACAATTTATTGTATATTTCAAAATAGCTATAAGAGAGGATTTTGAGTGTGTGTGTGTGTGTGTGTGTGTGTGTGTGTTATTGGGGATTTAACCCTGGGGCAATCTACCTCTGAGCTATACTCCCAGACCTTCTTCCTTTTTTTTTTTTTTGCGGTACCGGGGATTGAACGCAGGGCCGTTCTACCTCCGCGCTACACCCCTGGCCCTATTTTTTATGCTTTATTTTGAAACCGGGTCTCACACAGTTGTTGAGGGCCTCACTAGGTAGAGAGAGAGAGAGAGAGAGAGAGAGCGAGAGCTGAGGCTGGCCGCGAACCCGGATCCTCCGGTCTCCGCCTCCCAAAGTACTGGGATTACAAGCGTGCACCACCACTCCCGGCCCTTTTTGTTTTTTGAAACAGGGTCTCACTATGTTGCTGAGACAGGTCTTGAACCTATGATCCTCCTATTTCAGCCTTCCAAGTACTGGCATTACAGGCGTGCACCACCATACCTGGCCAATTTTGAATGTTCTTAACACACACACACACACACACACACACACACATAAATGTTTGAGATGACAATGCTAACTACCTTGATTTGATCATTATACATTGTATGCACATATCAAAATACCACATTATACCCAATAAATATGTATAATTACATGCCAATTAAAAATTTTAGAAAACTATATCCCCTTTATGACACTTTTCCAAGATCTTGCCCATTATAAATGCTCTGCTGAGGGTTCTCCTTGAGGAGTAATTGATACAAACTGTAGAATTATAGACATGGTCTAGCTAACCAAAAAAACCCAAATTAGGTTTTCCACAATGCTCTGGAAAGATCTTTGACTCACTGTATGATCTTAATAGAGACAATGCCAACCTCAGAGCTTTCCCTGGGCTCAGATTTTATTGCTAATGCAAGGAAGGAAAACGGTCTTTATTAAAGTCTTGTTGTTAATATGACAAATTTCAGTCTTGCTCCTAAGGGAGTACATGAAACTTTCCTTGGTCATCAGAGCAAAAGTCAGTTGTCCAGCTGGTCAAGCAAATTTTGCTGTTGGTTAGTGTCTTCAGCTGGCTATGTCCCCACAGTCCTCATCCAAACACATCATGTCCTATCAAAGGTGGCTTCCCACCTTGTAGGATAAGGACCAGCTTCCTTTCCACATCCCCTATGGGCCTTCAACTTGCTCTTGCCAAACATGGTCTGATGGTCGGGCACTGCAGAAGCCCGCATGGAGGGGCAGCCTTGCATGTTCAGTCTGCTTGAGTTCCTCCATCTTACTCATGAGCTCTCCTCTCGCGCCCACCTCGACAGCTCCTTCATCTCCATGATTTAACCCCTATGCACTTTCCCTGACAAGCCTTTCCTGACTGCCCCCTCAGCCTTGGTTGCTCTCTCGATGGACTCTCCTAATCCTTTCCACATGTCCATGTCATGCTGCCATCACTGAATCACGCAGGTGGCTTCCCCAGTGGAAAGAGCTTCTTGTCATTGGAGGACCCCGTCTCCCCGCTCCGTACTCCCAGCTCCTAGCTCAGTGCCTATGGAATGGATGGGTGATACAGAGCACCTATCTTCTACTACTTGAAGTACTTGTGGTGCTTATATTCTTAAATGGGAAGTTTTAGTGTGTGTGCACATGCATATGTGTAAATATGGATAATTCATAGGAAAGTATTTGGCTGGTATCTATAAGCAAGTAGTTAGAGAATGAAGTGAAAGGGGAGAATATTGACTTGCATACATAGGGATTAGGAAGAAGTTACTAGAATGACTGAAAGTATAAAACCAGACAAGGTTTATCTACTCTAATCCCTTTCCTTCCTCACTTTATTTCTCTCTTCTCTGTTTCTGCTCCTGGGCTTGATGACCAGACAGTGTCTCCTGAGTATGACTAACTCATTTCAATACGGGGAACCCAGTAGGACTCATGGGCAGGCCAAGGACTCTGGGACCATGCTGCCTCCACTCACCAGCTGTGTGACAGCAATAGTTTACTTACCCTTCTGTGCCCGTTTCTTTTTTTTTCTTTTCTTTTTTATTTTTTGCGGTACCGGGGATTGAACCAGGGGCGTTCTACCTCCGCGCTACATCCCCGGCCCTATTTTTTAATGCTTTATTTTGAAACCGGGTCTCACGAAGTTGTGGAGGGCCTCACTAGGTAGGAAGAGAGAGAGAGAGAGAGGAGAGAGGAGAGAGGAGATTGCACGTGCGCATGCGCTGAGGTTGGCCGCGAACCCGGATCCTCCGGTCTCCGCCTCCCAAAGTACTGGGATTATAAGCGTGCGCCACCACGCCCTGCGACCCTGTTTCTTTTTCTGTAAAATAATACTAAAAATAATAATACTGACTTCTCAGGGTTGTTATGAAGAATAAATTGAGTTTGTATAAGTACATGGGAAAATGCACTGAGCATTTTAAGCACTACACAAGTATTAACTTTTTATTTCATCGCCCATTATGTGTTCTACCCCAGAAATTTCAGGACTGCATGCTAACGCCTCAAAACCAGTAAACTCTACCAGCTATTATTTAAGACAGTCCTATGACCTTCCAAAAGCAAAAGGATCCTTTCTTAAGGCTCTGACATGATCTAAGGATTTTTGGACTTGTCTGATCACATCTATAGTTCAGTCGTTGTTGAACATTAGTTTTCCAAAATAAAAAACTCTTCCCCCCATCAAATTTTATGTCTCCCTGTGGAGTATATATTTTGTCATTGTAGGAATCTCTATATCCTGACTCTTATCATGACAGCAAGAGGAATATTTTGGTGACTCTAGACCCTAGAGCCCTGGGTACTACAGACCCAGCATTTGTGAGTTTATAAACACCGTCTTGGGCTGGGCGTGGTGGCGCAGGCTTATAATCCCAGTACTTGGGAGACGGAGACCAGAGGATCCAGGTTCGCGGTCAGCCTCAGCTACTTAGTGAGGCCTTCTGCAACTTTGTGAGACCCGGTTTCAAAATAAAGTATAAAAAATAGGGCCGGGGTGAACGCCCCTGGGTTCAATCCCTGGTACCGCAAATAAATAAATAAATAAATAAATAAATAAATAAACACGGTCTTGAATGGATTTCTATTTTGGGCCTATTGAAAGTTTCAAGACTTAAAAAATTTATATTAATCTGCAACATAATTTTCCCATGTAATCTGTAAAGTGATACATGTAAGTTAATAATTAAAAACCCTCTTCTAGCTTCAAGGGGCATTTATGACCTAGTTCAACTAGGAAACTGAAATCTTTGTCCTCTCAAATGAATCCTTGATTGCTAATGAATTAATAATCTGAGACTTTCCCTCATGTTAATTCTTTGACATCATTTTGGGGTAACCAGAGAATCAATTCTATTACAAGAACAAGTAATCTCTGAACTTTCCTTGATTTCAGTGCAATTTCCTAAAGTATCATCAAAATTAACACATTTCCACATGACTTTATAGGGAATACATCTGTCTTTTATACGATAGCAAATTTATTTTTAATATTTAATTGCTTATGTCTCTATAGGTCTGTCATTGAAAAAGATATGTGCACTTACTGCCGCAAACCCTTGGGTGTAGAAACTAAAATGATCTTAGATGAATTACAAATTTGCTGCCATTCCACTTGCTTTAAGGTAAACATGTGTTTATTTCACTTAACTAAATATAAAGTGGCATAATGACTGGGAGAAAAATATATATTGAAATACATGGGACGAAGTTAAAGCTTTCAGAAAAGCTACAATCTTCATTAATAATGCACCACTTAAATATTTCTCAGAGTTCTGCCGCCTAAACCTCAAAGGTTTGTAATTACCATCTTCGTTTTAGGCTTTGAGTTGATTACTGATACATCTACTCACTTTTACCCTAGAGATTTAAGCCTGTGAAAAAGATAAACACTGGTTCTTTTTATAAAAGTTTTAGGAACATTTTAATAAATCACACATTATATAAAATATGTGAGAAAATTTTTAAAAAGTTAAATAAAACATTGAGAAGAAAGCTCATTCTTCATGAAATTAAGCCTGATTGGGTTTAATAATGGTTAAAACTCAGTCTGCTTTCGAGACCATGACTAATTGTAATTAATTGTAGCTTAATAAACAAGAGTAAACATTCATTAGCAGGGTGCTTCACAGTTCGGTTTTCATTGGCCACTTCCTTTTGTTCTCACAATAACATTGGGTGGGTCAACATTATAACTTTCGGTGTAATTGCATGAGCAAGCACTGAGCTAGGAATCTGAAGACCTGAATTCTAGTTCTGCCTCTGCCACTAACTATGGCTGTGTGGCATTGGGCAACCACCTACATTCCCTTGGCCTTGGTTTTCTTACCTGTAAAATGAGACAGTTGACCAGACCTGTCCTCAACCCTGGCTGCATAATATAATCATCTAGGGAGATAAGGAGAAAAAACCCACAATGTTGGGGCCATCCCCAATTAAACCAAGAATCTCAGAGATGATTTTTGGGCAGTGATACCAACAGATCTAATATGCAGCCATTTTGAGAACGATTCACCCAAATCTATGGGTGCTGACTACTGCTGGCATTCTATGGTTGATGAGAATCATCTAATCTAGTCAAATAGATGTAATACATTGTCAGTTGATTGCTTCTCCTCCAATTACTTTCAGACAGCAACATAAAGCAATCAGAAATATGATACATCATTTTGAGCAAAAATCCCCCTTCCAATATAGAATTATGAAAATATAATCTGAAGATTAAATAACTATTTCATTATAAGAACATGAAATTACTTCCTTTTAGTTATGAAATATATTCATTTAAGATATATAGCTTTTTATCTCAATTATTATGAAGTAAATTTTATAAAACAAGAAAATTCTCCTGATTATTGTTTTCGGTAAGTAGGAATCATTTTCATATATTATATTTTAAATTATTTGTTTCCATTTTCAATGTAATTATAGAATATGACAGAATAAAAACATTCCCCACACTTGTATAAAAAGACAGATTGTTCTCTAGCCATAGAAATAGAGAACCACCTGGATGGGCTTAAACGTGTCAAAGAGATCAATGACAATTTGCTTTAGTGAGTCCTCTTCTGAAAGCAACCAGTGACTGCCTCATGTTCAGAAATCAGCTAGTCAGCAGTGGACAGGTCTAAAAGAGAGGTCCAACCTTTCACGCTTCTCTAACCAACATAACTCAGAACGAATTTTCCCCCTACACCTTGTAAGATCGGCAGTTTGTTTTGCTCAATGAGGTTGTGCCCGGACAGCATAGCTAGCTCTCTCTCTTATGTGAGCAAAAGATTAATGCTGCTTCATGTTTTTGTTTGAGATATTGAGGGGTCATTCTGTCCTTAGCATAACCAATTTAAAATTTTTCATATCGGCTCCATTGTGAGTTAAGTAGAAAACTTCAGTGGTAGATATGCCCTGAAATGTACCTACATTGTAGAGAGATGCTGTGCAAATTTATCTATTTTGAAAACTTCAGCCTGTGAATTATAGACCAGCATACTCTCAATTTTTCCATGGTTTTGTTTGAGGCTCCATCTAAGTGTTACTTCAGAAGATGGTCCTGAGTAAACTAAAAAGGCTTATCCAACCCTTTCCCCTAAGAATCTAAACTTAATCTATTGTGCTGACTTTATATATATATATATTTATATATATATATATATATATAAATTTATATATATTTATATACTTTTCTTTGTTAGTGTGAAATATGCAAACAGCCTTTGGAAAATCTACAAGCAGGTGACAGTATTTGGATTTATAGACAGACAATACACTGTGAACCTTGCTATTCTAAAGTTATGGGTAAGTGTTATGCTCTGTAAGGAACAACCACTTTTACTACATTAATGAGCATTTAGTATCATTGAAAAGGATGTGTTTTGATAAAAAATATTTTATTAATTATAGGTAGTTAATAATTCAACAGCAGTTATACTATGGTGGTATTTTGTTTAGTGGTATCAAATCAGTTAACATTTCTATTGTCTTCTGATATCAGACAGTACATAGATAGAACTAAGCAAAGAGGTCATTTCTTTTAGGAAAATTTTCATTCTTTCAAACAAAAATAGATATTCCCTAATAAAATGATTGTTTAAATTGAAGTCCATTTTTGTCAATGATCTTTTATGCTTGCACTTAAATACATTTGTATCCAACGTGGTTGTTAGAATAAATTCCTTTCAATGATAAAAACAGAGTTAATTCTATATAATTGTATATCAAATATAGCATCTAAGTATTTTTTAACAATTTAAGACCAAATATTACTATAATTTGAACTCTTTTTTGTGTGTGGTGCTGGGGATTAAACCCAGAGACATTTGCCCTCCAAGCCACAACCCCAGCCCTTTCTTTATTTTTTGTTTTGAAACAGGGTCTCGCCAGGTTGCTGAGAACCTCAGTTACATTGCTAAGGCTGTCCTCCAACCTGCAGTCCTGTCTCATCCTCCCAAGTACATGATACACCACCATGCCTGGCTTTAATTTGTACACTTAATTAGCATCAATAATGTGAAAAAGAAAACATATGGACATGTGTTTTTAACTAATATTTTCTATAATCTAAGCGTGAAAGGTTTAAAAGCTGATTTAAAAGATATGCTCAGTACCCGATCAATTAGCAAAATTAAGTCCTATGAAACAGGATTGATTTTTAGAAGCCAGTATCTACATTTTATTTTTAGATTGAATAGTAGTAGATAAGATAACCAAGTAAATATTGAGTGGAAGGTCAACAGCGCTGTATGAACGGCCTTATTTCCTGATGTCTTGTTGGCTTAGTAAATGAAAGAGAAACATTTGGGATCCCTACGTGGGATCCAAAGTATGGAACTTAATGACAAGTGTGTGAGCCTAATGAGCTACCGGGAGGCTACATCTGGAAAATGCTCTGAAAAATATTCAGAAACCCACGTTCCATCAGGCTGCAGAATCAATTATAAGAATAAACTTAATTATATTCATACTTTGCCTTCTATTTTCTACTTCTCCAAGACAGTTCCAACTTTCATTTTTCTTTCTAATTTAGCAGCCTCATCATGATTCAACATAATGTAATAGGTTTTGTTTTTTTTTTTTTGCAGTACTGGGGATTGAACCCAGGGACATTCTACCTCTGAACTACACCCCCAGCCCTATTTTTTATTCTTTATTTTGAAACAGGGTCTCACTAAGTTGCGGAGGCCTCACTAAGTAGCTGAGGCTGGCTGCGAACCTGGATCCTCTGGTCTTAGCCTCCCAAGTACTGGGATTACAAGCGTGCGCCACCATGCCCCGCAGTATCATAGGTCTTGATGAGCATGGTGGTAGCTCTAAAATTTTCAGTCTCCCAGGGGCCTATGAGATGGCGTAGGATGTATGGTTACCCAAAGACTGAGAAATCTTTGTGTTTTTCTCTATGTGTCCTCCTAGCCTGTGTGCACTCCATAGGCATTGCATTTTTTATAGTACACATATGACTCTCAGGCATTTCATAAATATACAAAACTGGGATCTGGTACATCATATATGACCAAGAGCTAGTGATGAGTTAAGGAACAGAAATAAAAGTGGAATGCCTAATCCAACACCATCCCCTGGATAAAGGATTGTTTTTTAAATTTTAGTTGTGGGCTTATGTTTGTACTGAATTTGTATATCTAACTTTTTTTCCCCTTAATTTTTCAGCAAAGTGGATTCAGTAATGCTGGCCCATGGAACTCAAGATGTAAAGCATGCATTAAGGAATCAAAAGTTACAAGTTATAAGAATAGGCAATCTACAACAGCTTTTACACCAAAGATTAATATTTGTATAAAATTAACAATTCTGCTATTGAATAAACAATCTAATTACCTTTAGTAAGGACATATACATAAAAAGAAGCATCTGGTATCTGGCTAGATTTGGTGATAAAAAGTTCACATGGTTCTAGTTACCGAAGTCAAAGGAATAACGCATCTGGCAGTGAGTCCTCTCCGCCGTAGCCAGGCCTGTCTCTGCTTCATATTTCAGCTCTGCACCATGGTTTCCGTTGGAACTGAGTTTCTCACTGTTCAACTATATTCCCGTAAGAATTCAGATTCACAGGTATTATTGACATCTTGACAAATATGCTAAAAGAAGCAAGATATGCTTGTTTTTTCTGCAAAAAACCTTCTGATAGAAATTTTCTTATAAAGTTTGGTACAAAGATGTCAACATAAAACGTTGTATGAACCTTAGGAAATCACTTAAGCTTTCCACATCTCTGTGACATTATTTGCAACATGAAGGGCATTGGACAAAATGGTTTCTAAGGTCCCTCTTTGCTTCCCCAGTTTTATGATTATAAAATAAGTTTGAGTTTGCTCTTTAAAACATATCAGTATATGTGTTTGTTAAGCTCATTAAACTAAGCAGGACATAAAAACAATTTCATCTTAGTGTCATCCTTCACTTTATCACAGGAATAGTTTTTATAGGCTATATTTTTTAAAAGAAAGAAATAGATTTATAGGTAACAGGTAAAATCATATGACATGTACAGTTAACATAATTTGTTAAATTTTCGTTGCATGCATTTTGAAATCTGGGTATACAAATAATCTATGATAAATAGTGGTTATGGATTAAAAAGACATGTTGTATATATTCATATTACATAGCACTTTATATTTACAGAATGCTTATGAAAATAAAATGAACTATCAGTTACACAGAATCTTTTGTGGAGTATCTATAAATATCATTCCCTAACACTGATTTTGTCTATTATACTGATCATAATTTATTATATTCTATGCTATGCTGATTATTTTTTAAATGTATTGGTACATTGTAATTGTACATGATTGTGAGATTCATAGTGACACATTCAGATACGTACATAGCATTTGGTCTGTTTCCTTCCCATCCCTCCTCTGCCCCTCCCCTCCTCCTTCCCCTGATCACCTTCTACTATTCTACTAGTCTCTCTCCTCATTCTTATGAGGTCCCCTTAATTTCCTGTTTTCTCTTTAGCTTCCACATAGGAAAGAAAACATGCAGCCCTTGACTTTCTGTTTCTGGCTGATGTCACTTAGCATGATGTTCTCCAGTTCCATCCATTTTCCTGCACATGATGTAATCTTGTTCTTTATGGCTGAGTAAAACCCCATCGTGTATATACCACATTTTCTTTATCCGTTCATCTGTTGACATAACTTGGCTATTGTGAATTGTGCTGCTATAAACACAGATATTCATATATCACTATAGTATTCTGACTCTTTTGGAATGATTCTGAGGAGTGTTATTGCTGGGTCATATGGTGGTTCCGTTCCTAGTCTTTTGAGGAACCTCTATACTGATCACTGTAGTTGGTTGCACTAACTTACAGTCCCGCTAACAATGCATACATGTTCCTTTTTCCCCACATCCTCCCCAGCATCTTTTCCCTCTCTAGCTCCCTCGCTTGCTTGCTTGCTTGCTTTCACTGAGGATTGAACCCAGGGAAATTCTACCTCTGAGCTACAACCCGCAGCCCTTTTTGTTTTTATTTTGAAACAGTGTCTCACTAAATTGGCATATGCTGGCCTTGAAACTGCAAAACTCCTATCTCAGCCTGCCAAGTTCTGGGGTTATAAATGTGCACCACTGCACTGGGCTCACCATATTGTTTTTATTCTTGATGACTGCCATTCTAAATTAAGTGAGATGGAATCCTTGTGTAGTTCTGATTTGCATTTCCCTGATTAGTTTTTTTTAACTGCTTAAGCTATGGCATTTATTTGTCTATTTATTTATTGTGGTACTGGGGATTGAACCCAAGAGTATTTTACCTCTGAGCTATACTCCCAGGCAATTTTATTTTTGAAACAGGGTTTCACTGAGTTGCCAAGGCTCGCCTCGAACCTGCGATCCTCCTGTCTCAGCCTCCCAAGCACTGGGATTATAAGCATGTGCCACCACATCTATGGCTTTTATTTTTAAAGATCATTTACAAAAGGAATTAAAAACTCAATAATCAGCCGGGCATGGTGGTGCACGCTTGTAATCCCAGTATTTGGGAGGTGGAGACCAGGGGATCCCGGTTTGCTGCCAGCCTCAGCTACTTAGTGAGGCCCTTCGCAACTTCATGAGACCTGGTTTCAAAATAAAGGATAAAAAAATAGGGCCGGGGGTGTAGTCCCCAGTACTGCAAAAAAAAAAAAAACCAAAAAAAACCAAAAAAAACAATATTCATATGAGAAACTATTATTTTATTAACATTGAGAAATTGAACCTATAAACTTTTTTTTTTTGGTACTGGGATTGAACCCAGGGGCATTCTACCTCTGAACTATACTTTCAATCCTTTCTAATTTTTTTTAAATTTTGAAACAAGGTCTCTCTAAGTTGCTGAGGGTCTTGCTAACTTGCTGAGGCTAACCTCGAACCTGTGATTCTCCTGTCTCAGGTCCCCAAATACTGGGATTACAGGCATGCATCACCATGCTTGGTTTGAATTTATAAACGATTGCATAGACACATAGAAACTGTTTCTTGAAGGGATGTGTATTAGGGTGGGGGTGGAAGGCTAGGGAGACTTTAAGCAGTTGAGAGAAACTGACATAAACTGGGGGGATTAAAAGATGATCATGTATAATGCAAATGGTGATAAATGCAAAGAATTACTCTCTTGTATAATAATCTCATGCCTCTGTCCCTGCTAGGGACTGGCCCACAAAGTGTTAAACACAAAGTGCTTATTAAAATACAGCAATGTATAATTGTCCTATGGAGAGAGAGCCAGAAAAAACAATTAATAATAATTTGATATTCATTAATTCATGCTTGATGAGAAGCAGTGGTAATTGAGCCATATGTTTTATTGTTCTTTTATTACATGCTATCAGAGTGCATCAAAAGAAATAATTTTCTTAGAGTTGAAATTCACTGCAGAAAAGGATAGATGAAATAGCAGCCCCGCCTTTTCTATGAAGTATATTAACATTTCAATGCTTTTGTAGTAATTAAAAATCATCTGAATGTCATTTTAAAAGTATAAAAATTTAAAGGGAACACATTTTTTTTACTCTTGCTGTTTTATGGATGCTTTCCTCTACAATAATGTATTAAATCAAACCAAAAGCTGTTGTAAAAATGGAATAAATATGAAGAAGAGAGAGAAGGGCTTCTGATTCATCAAGACCACTTCATTCTGTCTGAGTTCATTCTCACAGCAGGAATGATAGACTCCTAAAACCATTTGGAAGATCTCACATTTTGCAGCCAATTAATTATGTTTTGATTGCCATACTTTTCCTAGACACAGTTGTCTAAATCTAGGAATACCAGGTCCTGAATTCTATCACTAATTGAAAGATGCCTCCAAAATGAAATACCAGTTCCATCTTGACAATGTCCTTTAAAGAAAGAAAAAGAAAAGAAATACAACAATTTCAGAAACAGAATTTGTTAAAATAGCATGCACTTTTACAATAAGGCCAAGAAATAAGAGTTTGTTCAAGAAGTAATCTGCATATCCTTAATTGTTTGATTGCAATCTCTCGGCAAATTGCATTGAGTGTTGAGAGGGCCCAGCTATCCCTGCCGGTACAATCTGACTTGTTTACTATGGTAGACAATAGTGAGTGTTTTAAACATTGGAGTGTTTGGAACATTGTCCTGCTCAGCTTGATTCAGAGCTTTATCAAAACAACTGACTGGTGAAATAACAATGATAGTGATTTTTTAAAAATACTATGGAATTGTTATTTTGGTGCAATGTAAATAAATCACTTTTAGAATTCCACCTATTCCATAGTATTCAGCAGTTTCCAAAGCACCCATAAATAGTCTCATTATCTTGGGTGGGGCACTTTCCTGCCTCGGATCATTCTCTTTTGTTTAAAATGTGGGGTTTAAGTGAGGAGTGGTAGCACATGCCTGTAATTCCAGTACTTGGGAAGCTGAGAGAGAAGGATCGCAGGTTCGAGGCCAACCTCAGCAAGTTAGCAAGACCCTCAGCAACTTAGAAAGACCCTGTTTCAAAATAAAAAATAAAAAATAAAAGAAGGGCTGGGGGTATAGTTTGGAGATAGAATGCCCTTGAGTTCGCCAGGCATGGCCGCACAGCTTGTAATCCCAGTACTTGAGAGGTTGAGACCAGAGGATCGGGGTTCGCCACCAGCTTCAGCTACTTAGGCCCTCCACAACTTAGTGAGACCCTGTTTCAAAATAAAGGATAAAAATTAGGGCTGGGGGTGTAGCTCAGAGGTAGAATGCCCCTGGATTCAATCTCCAGTACTGCAAAAAGAAACAAAAAAAAAAAAAGAATGCCCTTGAGTTCAATCCCCAGTACCAAAAAAATAAAAAAGTGGGGTTTAGAATACTGATTCTAATGTACCCACCTGCTCAACCACTGCGTGGTTCTATGAGTCTATTCCTGCTACTTGCCCTAGTTTTATACAATCTCTTCTGATAGATGCCAGAAGGTTATTGAATGTTTTGTGTGCACTTGAGAATTTCATTTGAGATTATCATAACACAAAAGTTGAGAGCCATTCTGACACCTATTTACTGGATCTTTGTCCTGCCATTTGAGAAGTATGGTTTCTGAGAGATATCACTAAAATATTGCAATGTACACGTTAGGTAATGATTTAAGTTTCTTCCCTGTAACAGGAAAGTGAACGCCATTTATCAGTTTATAAATGCCATCTGGAAGGATCTTTTAACTTCATTGGCCTCTGCATTTTCTATGATACATCCTTCTCATTAATATTTTAAATACCTGATTGTTCTCGGCTCTGTAGAAGAAAATAGGCATGGCTTATAAGTTATCATCTTCATACATTTATTTATTCTAGTATTCAGTAACTTACACTTGTTCTTTGAGAACCTATGTTTCAGGTCCTTGTGATGAATAAAACAGCAAAGGCTTCTGCCCTCGTGTAACTTACATTCTAAAGAGGAGAGGGGAGTAGAGGAGCAGTTTAAAAAGCAAAAAGCAAATGCAGTAATTCTGAAATTAATGAGACCCTTACAGAAAACTAAACACAGTGACCATGCAAATGGGATAGTTTTAAGAATACTGTGGTAAGATGAGGATGAGATATTTAAATATTTAAATAAGATCTAAATGATGGAAAGGAACCAACATGAGGGAAAGTTTTCTAAGAAGGGATTTCTTAGATTTGGGTGACATCTGACCATTTTCTGGACTAAACCTAATCTTGCTTCTTTTTTTTGTGTGTGTGGTACCAGGGATTGAACCCAGGGGAGTTCTACCTCCGAGCTACACCCCCGGCCTATTTTTTATCCTTTATTTTGAAACTGGGTCTCACGAAGTTGTGGAGAGCCTCACTAAGTAGCTGAGGCTGGCCGCGAACCCGGATCCTCTGGTCTCCGCCTCCCAAGTACTGGGATTACAAGCATGCGCCACCATGCCCGGCTCTAATCTTGCTTCTTTTAAACCTAATGAGAGGAAATTGGAATGCCAGGAGACAGATTAATCAAAAGATTTTTAAGGTTTCTCTGTTCTCCATGAAAAACAATGTTCAGACATGACCCAGGCTGATTTCATCTCTGTGCTAAAGGCAAGTTACCCAGAGGGTAGCCTAGTCCTGGACCCCAAGCTGACGCTGCCCACGTAGGCCTTGAAGGATCCCATGGGTGTGCTCCAGTGACTTAGGAGGGACAGGCAGGTGTGAACAGGCCCATGATGGAGTGGAGGCAAGGGATGGTGTGTGATCTTTCCTCACCTCATATGAGCGGCTCACGTTCAGATAGCTTTCCTTTTTCCAAGTAGAAACATTAAACAGTAAAGCAGGAATTTCACATTTCCCATGTCCTCTTTCCTTGTTGCAAGATGAATAATGTTATCTGGTGGACAGAAACATTCAGATCTTGGTATGCTTTTCTGACCAGTTACAATTTGTTAATTTGACTTCCTTTCCCAAGTGAAAAGAGTAGGATCTTTAGGGTCCTTTAAGTGCCTAGAGGCAAAAGGAGGTAGAATGCCCCTGGGTTCAATCCCCAGTACCAAAAAAAAAAAAAAAAAAATCTATAGGGAAGTGTCTAGGCCCTAAATCCAGTGCAATTTTGTTGTGATTCAGGAATAGAAAGATTGCAAGGGTAACCTCAAGATAGAGGAGCAGAGGTCCTATAGAGCAATGGAGGGGGTTTAGGAAAGGGGGGGATAGAGACCTGAAGAAGGTTAACTGTTGAAAAAATGATATGTACATATATTAAATTACCAATGCCAATCTCAAAGACATGTAAGGGGAAGGGAGGGTAGAGGGGTGGGACCGGGAGGGAAATGCTCCACTCTATACCTCAGTATAATGTATAATTGCAATGTACCATTAAAAGAAAAAAAATGCTTTGAATAAGAAGAAAAGAAAAGGAAGGATGGAAGGAAGGAAGGCAGTCAGGCAGGCTATTAGGAGGCTGGACTTAGTGAACAGGAAGATAAGATGTTGAAGAAGTAGGCAAGAGACAGGTCATACTAGTTTTATAATTGATCATTAAAAATATGTATCATTAGCCAGGCGTGGTAGAGCACACTTGTAATCGCAGTACTTGGGAGGCTGAGACCGGAGAATCTGGGTTCGCAGCGAGCCTCAGCTACTTAGTGAGGCCCTCCGCAATTTAGTGAGACCCTGTTTCAAAATAGAGACTAAAAAACAGGGCTGGGGGTATAGCCCAGAGGTAGAATGCCCCTGGGTTCAATCCCCAGTACTGCCAAAAAAAAAAATATCATTAAGTAAAGATTGTATTAAATAAAATTTATAGGAGGCCATTGGTTTGGACTGAGCTTCTGTCCTGGGCACAGCAGACCAAACCAAAATGGAATTATTACTGCCCAGGTTCCATGCCACCAAGCTGAAACTAAGTTCTTTATTTGAACTTCTGAGAAATCAGAAGGATAATAGCCAAATCCTGGAGCAGGCCAGTTTTAGACAGTATGATTAGGAGGTCCTTTCTGCTTTAACCTTTATAAAGAAAGTAAGTTTGAAACAACCAGTTCACTTTTTGTTCTCTGTTTTTGCTTTCTCAGCCCTTTTCTGTCTGTAATGCCAACCTCCTCTGCTCAGCTCAAGGGAACATTCATTCTGTTTTATAGAATGAGCTGTTCTCCCATTAAAAAAGCACAAATAAAAAGCTAATTAAGATCTTTAAATGTGTTGCACTTTTTCTTTTGATAATTTACTTACATTAGAATTCTTTTATACCACTTAGATTTGTTTTATTAAATATTATTGAATATTACTGATTTAATGAACAGATTTAAATCATATTGAGACAAGTAGAGTCAACCGATTTTTACTTTACATATTTCACAAAGATTCAAAGATTGACTCAAAATGGAAGAGACCTAAATGTAAAAATTCGAATCTATTAAACTTCTAGAAAACAGGAGAAAATTCAAAAACTTCCTTAAGCTTGGTGAAGAGATTTTATATGTGGAACCCAACACATGATGTATACATGAAAAAAAATTAGTGTGTTGAAATTTAGTAAAATTAAAAACTTCTGCTGTGTGAAAGACATTATTAAGAGAATGAAAAGATAAGCCACAGACTGGGAGAAAATATTTTCATATCACTTGTCTGTGAAGGAACATGTCCCTGGTATATACAATTAATTCTTAAAACTCAACAATAAAATAAAAAATGTAATTGAAAATGGACAAAATATCTGAACAGACATTTCACCAAAGAAGATATATAGATGACAAATAAGCATATGAAAGATGCTCAAAACATTTGTAATGAGGGTAATGCAAGTTAAAACAACAATGAGATACCGCTACATGCCTATTAGAAAGGCTAAAATTTAAACACTATTCTTAATATCCAACATTAGTATAATACATTTGCCATAATTAATGAATCCATCTGTCAGAGGCCAGCTGTAGGTGCAGGGGAGGTTTCGGTGGTGAGATCCTCAGAACGAAGAAAGCACACAGAGCCGCCATCAGGAGAACAAGTGCTTTATTCTACAGATCTGTTCCTTATATTGGGTTCTGGGAAAATGGCGGAGGTCCATGCCAGCATGGACCTGCACAGGCATGTTGTGTTTTGCCGTCATGCTCATATAACCAAGTGCACATCTGCGACTGCTCAGGATTAACAGGGTCATGTCCCCACTGCTGGCCTCTACTTCCTCAAGCCTCACACTCCACCCCTATAGGGTGGCAGTGTGCTACTTGACCCAGAAATAACCATTTGGGAGGAAATCACTGGTATTGGTACCTGTTAGTTTCCACTCGTCCCACCACCAGTTGGTATCTGGTAAACAAGTAACATTCTGATATAGTACTTGGGGCAGCCATCCAGCGATTTGACTGATTACAGACTGGTTCATCTATTCTATATTAAAAGGTGCTATGTGAGAGATTAAAGATGGAGGAATATAAGAAGACAGCGTGTTTTGTTTGCTCCAAGATTCAGAACTCAACCAGCGGGAAGACTGCTTCTTGGAAAGAGAAGAAAAGCAATCAGAACTCAACAGAAGAGAGACAATAGAAATGTGTTGGTTTTGGACACAACACAGAAAGCAGAGGACTGAAAAGAGATCCATGAATCTCATCTGGTGAGTGGAAAACAGAGGTGGCGGCATCTTGGCAAGCCCATGCTGGGGCTGGCGGCTGCCAGGACCCGCGGTTCTAAGAGACTAATGCCAGCAAAAAAGAAGCAGAATCTTGTTGAGACAGTGATTGCAGAAAACCATCATCAAAGGCAATCACATTCTTCTCTCCGTGCTTGAATAGCTCAAGACAGTGACTCCCCAGACCACCCATCCAAGCAGCCCAGCAAACTCCTACGGCTACAGCTGAACTCCGATCAAGAACCGACAGGCCCTTCCTGCAGGGAACCCAGTGGCTACATCCTGCCTTGTCAAGAACACTGTGAATCTACAGACCAACCAGTAGACTTTAAGAACACCAACAAACAAGATCAAAGAACTTCTCCATGCCACATAATAATCAAAATGACTAACGTAGAGGCCAAGGAAAAATCTTAAATGCATTGAGAACAAAAGAATGGGTGACATTCAGGGGCAAAACAATCACTCCAGACTTCTAAACTCAAGTCATAAAAGCCAGGAGTAATGGGTCTGGTGTGCTCCAATCCCTGAAAGAAAACAACTTCCAACCAAGACTGCTATCTCCAGCAAAGATATCATTCAAAAAAAAGAGAGAAATAAAAACCTTCTAAGACAAGCAGAAACTAAAATAATTCATGACTACCAAGCCAGCACTAGAGAAAATACTTAAAGAAGTAAAACACAAAGAAGAAAAAAGAAATAAATACCAGAACCAGAGAAGAGGCAAACTTCACCAGATCCGCAACTAAGTGAAGGAGAAATAACACTCTATCAAACAGAAAATATAACTCAAAATGATAGGAAACAAAAATCATCTCTCAAAAATAACATTGAGTGTCAAAGGCCTAACCTCCCCAATTAAAAGGCATAGACTGGCAATGTGGGTTAAAGAACATAATCTGACTATATGATGCTTGCAAGAAACTCACCTTACAGCCAAAGATATCCGTAGGCTAAAGGCGAAATGATGGAAAAAGATAAACCACACAAATGGACACCGAAAACAAGCAGGGGTAGCAACGCTCATATCAGACAAAACAGACTTTAAGCTAAAACTTATCAGAAGAGACAAAGCGATCACTTCTTACGAATAAAAGGAACAATTCGGCAAGAAGATGTAATGATAGTAAACATTTATGCCCCAAATGTGGGTACACCCACTTTTATAAAACAAACTCTTTGGGACATCAGGTCTCAAATAGACCCAAATACAATAATATTGACAGATTTCAGCATACCACTCACACCACTAGATCAATCTTCCAGGCAAAAGATGAGTAAAGACTCTTCAGACCTAAAGAATACTATAAACCAAATGGACCTAATAGACATACAGAAAATCCAACCAACAATAGCTGAATGCACATTCTTCTCAGCTACGCACAGAACCTTCTCCAAAAGAGACCACATTTTGGACCACAAAGCAAGTACCAGCAAATTTAAAAAATGTAATATAATTCATTGCATCTTTTCAGATTAATGGAATAAAAGTAGAAATCAACAACAGAAAGACCAAAAGAAATTACATAAACACATGGAGACTGAATGACACACTTTTGAATGAGGAATGGATCATAGAAGAAATAAGGGGGAAAAATCCTAGAATTAAACAGAAATAGAGACCCAATACACCAAAATCTATGGAACACTTTGAATGAGGTTTTAAAAGGAAAATTTATAGTGTTGAGTGCTCACATAGAAAAATAGAAAGTCACCAACTAAACAACCTAATAACATACCTCAAGGACATAAAAAAAAACAGGAAAAGACTAATCTCAAAGCCAATAGAAGTCAAGAGATAATTAAAATCAGAGCAGAAATCAATGAAATAGAGAACAAAAAACTACAAAATATCAACAAAACAAAAAGCTGGTTCTTTGAAAAGATTAACAAAATTGATAAACCCTTAGCCAATCTAACCAAAAGAAAGAATCAACCCAAATTATTAAAATAAGAAATAATAAGGAGATATAACCACAGATAGTGGGGAAATCCAGAGGATTATCAGAAACTATTTAAAAAAATTTATACTCCAATAAACTGGAAAACATAAAAGAAATTGACAGATTTCTAGACACATACAACCTACCTAAATTCATTCAAGAAGATATAGAAAACCTAAACCAACCAACAGCAAACAAAGAGATAGAAACGGCAATAAAAAGCCTTCCAGGTTCAGACAGATTCCCAGATGAGTTCTACAAAACCTTTAGAGAACTAAACCCAACACTTCACAAGCTATTCCATGAAATTGAAAGAGATGGCATCCTTCTAAACTCCTTCTGTGAGGCCAGTAACACCTTAATAACAAAACTGATTAAAGATCCCTCAGGAAAAGAAAATTACAGACCAATATACTTCATGAACATAGATGCAAAAATTCTAAACAAAATACTAACAATATGCATTCAAAGCTATATCACGAAAATTGTACACCAGGACCAAGTTGGTTTCATTCCAGGGATGTAAGGGTGGTTCAACATATGCAAATCAATACATGTCATTCACTGCATAAGTAGAACTATGGACAAAAACAACATGATTATCTCAATAAATGCTAAAAAGCATTTGACAAAATCCAACACCCATTCATGTTAAAGACACTGCGCAAAATTGGAATAGAAGGAATTTACCTCAACATCATTAAGGCAATATACAATAAACTAAAGCTAACATCATATGAAATGAGGAAAAACTGCAGGAATTTCCATTATTTTTTAATATGTTTTTATTGGTGCATTGTAGTCTCACATCACATTGAGTATCAGTTTGGTGTTAACATACATGCACACAGCTCTTGGTGTCCCTACCCCCCGCCTCCCCCCACATGTACACTGAGAATGTTGTTGGTATAATCTCATATATACACATTGTTTATGATAGTAATTCCATAGATTCACTTCTTTCTTGTCCTTCCCCTTCCCTTGTACCCCTTCCCTTGCACCTCTGAGGGTTCTCTGTTGTCATTGGAGTCCCTTTTGTGTCCCGACTACTCCCTAGGTTGCGCATGTTAATGAAAACATATGTCCCTTCTTTTTTTGTGACTGACTAATCTCACTTAACATAAAGTTCTCCAGATCTTTCCATTTTCTTGCAAATGCTGTTATTTTGTTCTTATTTGTTGCTGAGTAGAATTCCATTGTGTGTATTTCCCATAATTTTGTAATCCATTCATCTGTTGATGGACATCTAGGTTGGTTCCATAATTTGGCCACTGTGAATTATGCTGTTATGAACATGGGTATGCATATATTACTGTTGTTTTCTAGTTTCAATCCCTTTGGTATGATACCCAATAGTGGTATAGCCGGATCATATGGTGGATCCATTCACAGTTTTCTGAGGATTCTCCACACTGATTTCCACAGTGGTTGAACTAGTTTGCAATCCCACCAACAGTGTAGAAGAGTCCCAATTTCCCCACATCCTCGCCAACATTTGTTGTTGTTTGACTTCTTAATGCTTGCCATTCTAATTGGGGTCAGATGAAATCTTAGAGTAGTTTTGATTTGCATCTCCCTGATTGCTAATGATGTTTTTGCATGTATCTATTGGCCATTTGTATCTCTTCTTTCGTGAAGTGTCTATTCATTTCAGTTGCCCACTTCTTGATCGGATTATTTGTTTTCTTAGTGTAAAGTCTTTTAAGTTCTTTGTATATCCTAGATATTAGACCTCTATCAGAGGGATAGCTTGCAAAGATCTTTTCCCATTCCATAGGCTTTCTCTTTAAGCTCTTGATGGTTTCCTTTGATGAGCAGAAGCTTTGTAGTTTAATGCTATCCCATTTATTAATTCTTGTTTTAATTTCCTGTGCTTTGGAGGTCTTGTTGAGCAAGTTTCTACCTGTGTGCCTATATGATGGAGTGTTGTACCTATGGCTTCATCTAATAATTTCAGTCTCTGGTCTAACTTCCAAGTTTTTGATCCATCTTGAGTTGACTCTTGTGCAGGGTGAGAGGTAAGGATTCAGCTCCATTTTTCTACAGGTAGATAACCAGTTTTCCCAGCACTATTTGTTGAAAAGACTATCCTTTCTCCAATGTATGTGTTTGGCACCTTTGTCGAAAATCAATTGGCTATAAGTTTGTGGACTTGTTTCTGTATCTTCTATTCTGTTCCACTGGTCTATGTGTCTGTTTTTGTGCCAATACCATGCTGATTTTATTACTATAGCTCTGTAGTATAATTTGAAATCAGGAATTGTGATGCCTCCTGCATGGTTCTTATTGCTGAGGATTCCTTTGGCTATTCTGGGTCTTTTGTTTCTCCATATGAAACTAATGACTGATTTTTCTAGCTGTGCAAAAAATGATGTTGGTATTTTGATAGGGATTGCATTGACTCTGTAGATCATTTTTGGCAGGATGGCCATTTTGATAATATTTATTCTGCTTATCCAAGAGAAGGGGAGATCTTTCCATCTTCTAAGATCTTCTTCGATTTCTTTCTTCAGTGTTCTATAGTTTTCATTGTAGAGGTCTTTTACCTCTGGTTAAGTTTATTCCTAGGTATTTGATTGGTTTTGAAGTCATTGTGAATGGAATTGTTTTCTGGATTTCTTTCTCAGTGGATTCATGGTTGGCATATATGAAAGCTATTGACTTTTTTAGGTTGATCTTGTATTCTGTTACATGGCTGAATTTGTTAATCAGCTCTAGTAGACTTTTGGTTGAGTTCTTTGGGTCTTCTAGGTATAGGATCATATCGTCTGCAAATAAAGATAATTTTAGTTCTTATTTTCCTATTTGAATTCCTTTGATATCCTTCCCTTGTCTTATTGCTTTGGCAAGAGTTTCAAGGACTATGTTGAAAAGGAGTGGCGATAGTGGGCATCCTTGTCTTGTTCCTGATTTTAAGGGGAATTCTGGCAATTTTTCCCCATTCAATATGATGTTGGCTTTGGGTTTCTTATATATTGACTTAATGATGTTGAGGTATGTTCCTTCTAATCTGATTTTCTGTAGAGTTCTTAACATGAATGGGTGTTGAATTTTGTCAAATGCTTTTTCCACATCTATTGAAATGATCATGTGATTTTTGTTTTTAGTTCGGTTTATGTGGTGGATAACATGTATTGTTTTGCATATGTTGAACCAGCCTTGCTTTCCTGGGATGAAACCAACTTGGTCATGGTGTACGATTTTCTCAATATGTTTTTGAATGCGCGTGGCTAGTATTTTATTTAGATTTTTTGCGTCTATGTTCATTAATGATATTGGTCTGTATTTTTCTTTCCTTGAGGTGTCTTTATTTGTCTTTGGTATTAATGTGATGTTGGCCTCGTAAAAAGAGTTTGGAAGAATTCCATCTCTTTCAATTTCACGGAATAGCTTGTGAAGTATTGGTTTTAGTTCATCTGTGAAGGTTTTGTAAAATTCGGCTGGAAAACCATCTGGACCTGGGCTTTTCTTTGATGGAAGACTTTTTATTGCTTTTTCTATGTCTGTGCTTGCTATTGGTTGATTCAGTTTTTCTGTATCCTCTTGGTTCAATTTGGGTAGGTTGTATGTGTCTAGAAATCTTTCGACTTCTTCCATGTTTTCCATTTTATTGGAATATAAGTTTTCAAAGTAGCTTCTTATGATCCTCTGGATTTCTCCACTATCTGTGGTGATATCCCCTTTTTCATTTCAGATTTTGGTAATTTGGGTTGATTCTCTCCTTCTTTTGGTTAGGTTAGCTAGTGGTTTGTCAATCTTGTTAATCTTCTCAAAGAACCAGCTTCTTGTTTTGTTGATTCTTTGTATTGTTTTTTTATTTTCTACTTCATTAACTTCTGCTCTGATTTTATTATCTCCTGCCTTCTACTGGCTTTGGGCTGCGATTGTTCCTGTTTTTCAAGATCCTTTAGGTGTGTCATTAGGTTATTTATTTGGATGTTTTCTGTTTTTCTTATGTGGGCATTCAGTGCTATAAATTTTCCTCTTAACACCGCTTTCAAGGTGTCTCACAGATTTTGATATGTCATGTCTCTATTTTCATTTAATTCGAGGAATTTTTTTATTTCTCCTCTTATTTCTTTCCTGATCCAGTCCTTGTTCAGGAGTGTGTTGTTCAGTCTCCATGTACTTATGTGATTACTTTTTGTCTTCCTGTTGTTAATTTCCAGTTTCAATCCATTGTGATCTGAGAAGATGCAGGAAATTATATCACCATCTTTTGAATTTGCTGGTGCTTGCTTTGTGACCCAGTATGTGGTCTATTTTGGAGAATGTTCCGTGGGCAGCTGAGAAAAATGTGTATTCAGGTGTTGTTGGTTGAAATAATCTGTATGTGTCTATTAGATCCATTTGGTCTATAGTTTTCTTTAGGTCTGAGCAATCTTTATTCATCTTTTGTCTGGAGTATAGATCTAGTGGCGTGAGTGGTGTGTTGAAGTCTCCCAATTATTGCATTTGGGTTTATTTGGGATCTGATGTCCCGAAGACTTTTTTTTATGAATGTGGGTGCACCCACATTTGCGGCATAAATGTTTACTATTTTTATATATTCTTGTTGGATTGTTCCTTTTATTAATAAGAAGTGACCCTCTTTGTCTCTTCTGATGTGTTTTAGCTTAAAGTCTGTTTTGTCTGATATAAGCGTTGCTACCCCTGCTTGTTTTCGATCTCTGTTTGAATGGTATATCTTTTCCATCCTTTTACCTTTAGCGTATGAATATCTTTGGCAAGAAGGTGAGTTTCTCGTAGACAGCATATAGCTGGGTTATGCTTTTTGATCCACATTGCCAGTCTGTGCCTTTTGACTGGGGAGTTGAGTCCTTTGATATTCAATGTTATTATTGAGATATGATTTTTGTTTCCTATCATTTTGAGTTTTATTTTCTATTTGCTCTAGTGACAAATCTCCTTATTTAGTTGCCTACCTGGTGGAGTTCACCTCTCCTGTGGTTCTGAAAATTGCTTGTTTTTCCTTCTTTGTGGTTTATTTCTTTTAGGATTTTCTCTAGTGTTGGCTTGGTCCTCATGAATTCTTTAAATGTTTATTTATCATGGAACATTTTTATTTATCCATTAATTTCAAATGATAGCTTTGCTGGATATTTCAGTCTTGGTTGGAAGTTGTTTTCTTCCAGGGTCCGGAGTACTTCGTACCAATCCCTCCTGGCATTCCTGACTTGGGTTGAGAAGTCTGGGTGATTTTTATTGTTTTGCCCTTGTATGTCACCCGTTCTTTTGTTCTTGCTGCTTTTAGGATTCTTTCTTTGGTCTCTATGTTAGTCATTTTAATTATTACATGGTGAGGGGAGGTCCTTCTTTGGTCCTGTCTTAACGGTGTTCTATATGTCTCCTGTATGTGTATATCCAAATCTTTCTCTATGTTCGGAAAATTCTCTGAAATTATTTCTTTGAAGAGGTTTCTTATACCCTTGGTCTGTGCTTCTAAACCTTCTTCAATGCCTTTTATCCTTAGATTAGGATGTCTTGCATTGTTCTGTGTTTCTTGAATGGCCAGGGTGTGTTGTAATATCTTCTATATATGGTTGACTGTGTTCTCAGTTTTGAATGAGCTGTCTTCCAGGAGTGATACCCTATTTTCTATGTGGTCGAGCCTACTAGAGTTGGTTTCTATTGCAGTCTTTAATTTGTTTATTGATTCCTTCATTTCATTCAGAGTTTCTGATTCTTCCTTAGAGCCTCAACTTCCTCCTTCATCTCCTATACGCTTTCTTTGAGGCCTTTCATCATTCTGAAGATCAAAATTCAGAATTCTCCATCTTGCATTTCCTGTAGGTCAGAGTCAGTGATCTCACTTGTTGATGCATTGTGGGTGTTTCTTGTTTCCTCACTGTTCTTCATTCTTGTATTTTCAGTGTTTTCCATTTTGTGTTTCTGTTGCCTCCGTATCATCTTCCTTTCTGTGTATGAGACCTTTTGATGGTTCCTGTAGTCCCAATTGGGTCAGTACGCTGCAGGCTGTGGATCCCTCTTGTCTGGTTGGCTGGGGCATGGTATTGTGTGTGTGGGGGGGTATGCAGGCTCTGGAGCTCGGGTGTTGCCACGTGAGGAGCACTTCGAGGTGCAGTGTTTGGTGCAGGCACTGAGGTGCGGGTGACAGTGCCAGAAGGTGCCCTGTTTCCGCGGCGTGGGTGCTGGGTGTCACCCGGGCCCCTAGGGATGCACACATGCTCCGGGTCTCAGGCAATGTCGCCGGAGGGTGCCCGGGTTCTGATGCGCTGCGCTGAGGATTTCGAATGGGTCTGTGGTAGGGGCAGGCTCTGGGTATTGAGTAGCAGCGCCTAGGGGCCTACAGGCTCTGAGGAGCGGTACAGAGTATCGCGCGTGGGTCCCAGTGGGGAGCGTGTGCTCCTAGATCTCAGATGGCAGTGCCGGAGCATGCCCTGACTCAGACACAGCCCGGAGAGTCACGCGGGTCTTGGGTGGCGGCGCCGGAGGGTATCCGGGTTCTTAAGCGTGGCACAGAGGCTCCCGCGCGGCGGAGAGAGGTCCAGGCTCTGGGTCTCAGGTGGCTGCGCCGGAGTCTGAAGGCAGGGCATAGAAGGCCGCCCGGGATGCGCAGGAGGTCGCCGGGGTCTGAGGCCGGGTGTGGAGGGCCCGGTGACGCGGGGGGACGCTGAGGCCCAGGGCAGGCGCAGAGGCTGCCAGGGTGACGTGGGGTGACGCTGAGGTCTGGTACCTGGCTCAGAGGCCGTGAGGTGACTCCGAGGCCCGAGGCGGGTGCAGAGGCCTCCGATGTAACGCCGAAGCCTGGGGCAGATGCAGAGGCCACCCAGGTGACGCTGAGATCTGGGGCAGACGCAGAGGCTGCCGAGGTGACAAAGGAGGATGCCGAGGCATGGGGTGGGTGAAGAGACTGCTGGAGTGATGCGCAGGAACACTGAGGTCTGGTACCTGGTGCAGAGGCCGTTGAGGTGACGCCAAGGCCTAGGGTGGGTGCAGAGGCCACTGGGGTGACGCCGAGGTCTGGGGTGGGTGCGGAGGCCACCAGGGTGACAAGGAGGATGCCGAGGCCTGGGGTGGGTGCAGAGGCCACCGGGGTGACTCGGGGGGGGGGACGCTGAGGCCCGGGGTGGGCGCCGAGGCTGCTGGGGTGACGTGCGGGGACGCTGAGGTCTGGTACCTGGTGCAGAGGCCGCTGAGGTGACACAGAGGCCTGGGGCGGGCACAGAGGCCACCAAGGTCAGGAATTTCCTTTAAAATCAGGAACAAGACAAGGATGCCCACTATCACCACTTCTTTTCAATATAGTACTCAAGACTCTTGCCAGAGTGATAAGGCAAAAGAAGGATATCAAAGGAATTCAATTAGGAAAAGAAAAAATGAAACTATCTCTATTTGCAGATGACATGAGCCTATATTTAGAAGACTGAAAAAACTCAACTAAAAGACTACTAGAGCTGATTAACAAATTCAGCAAAGTGTCTGGATACAAAATCAATCTAAAAAAAATCAGTAGCTTTTCTATAGGTCAACCTTGAATCCACTGAAAAAGAAAACCAGAAAAGAATTCCATTCACAGTAACCTCAAAAACATTAAAATAGCTAGAAATAAATCTAGCCAAGGAGGTCAAATACCTCTACAATGAAAATGATAAGACACTAAAGAAAGAAATTGAAGATCTTAGATGATGGAAAGATCTCCCATACTCTTGGACAGGCAGAATAAATATTATGAAAATGGCCATTCTACCAAAAGTGATCTACAAAGTCAGTGCAGTCCCTATCAAAATACCAATGTCATTCTTCTCAGAGCTAGAAAAATCACAGAAGAACTTAACTCAATACAAAAAATCAGTCCTTAATTTCATATGGAAAAACAAAAGATCCAGAATAGCCAAAGCAATTCTCAGCAATAAGAACCATGCAGGAAGCATCACAATTCCTGGCTTTAAATTATACAATGGAGCCATAGTAATAAAAACAGCATGGTATTGGCACAAAAACAAACACATAGACCGATGGAACAGGATAGAAGATACAGAAATAAAGCCACATGCTTATTGTCAATTGATTTTCAACAAAGGTTCCAACAACATACATTGGAGAAAAGACAGAATTTTCAACAAATGGTGTTGGGAAAACTGGTTATTCATAGCAAAATGAATTAAATCCCTATCTCTCACCCTGTCCAAGAGTCAACTCAAGATGGATCAAAGACCTGGAAATTAGACCAGAGACTTTTAAATTACTAGAGGAGGGCATAGGTCCAACATTCCAATATATAAGCACAAGTAGAAACTTCCTCAATAAGACCCCCAAAGCTCAGGAAATTAAAAATAGAATTAATAAATGGGATGGCATTAAACCAGTAAGTTTCTGCTCATCAAGGGGAACCATCAAGAGTCTAAAGAGAGAGCCTAGCAAATAAGAGAAGATCTTTGCAGCTATTCCTCTGATAAAGGACTAATATCTATATTATATAGAGTACTTAAAGGACTTAACACTAAAAAAACTAATACCCCAATCCAATGATAAATTAAATTAAATATGTATTTCTCATGAAGAAATACAAATGGCCAATTAATACATGAAAAAATGTTCAACATCATTAGCAATCAGGGAGATGTGAATCAAAACTACAATGAGATTCCATCTAACCCCAATCCGAATGGCAATCATCAAGAAGTCAAACAATAACAAATGCTGCCAAGGATGTGGGGAAATAGGAACTCTTCTACACTGTTGGTGGGATTGCAAGTTAGTACAACCACTATGGAGATCAGTGTGGAGATTGCTCAGAAAACTGCAAATGGATCTATTATATGATCCAGCTATACCATTCCTATGTATCTTTCCAAAGGAACTGAAATGAGAATATTATAGTAATACATGCAAATCTATGTTTATAGCAGCAAATTCACAATAGCTAAATTATGGAACCAACCTAGGTGTCCATCAACAGATGAATGGATTACAAAATTATGATATATCCACACAATGGAATTCTACTCAGCAATAAATAAGAACAAAACTATGTCATTTGCAGGAAGATGGATGGACCTGAAGAACATTATGTTATTTTTTGTTTTGTTTTGTTTTTGCAGTACTGGGGATTGAACTCAGGGGCTTCTACCTCTGAGCTACACCTCCAGCCCTATTTTTTATTCTTTTATTTTGAAATAGGGTCTCACTAAGTCGTAGAGGGCCTCACTAAGTAACTGAGGCTGGCTGAGAACCCGGATCCTCCTGTCTCAGCCTCCCAAGTACTGGGATTACAAGCATGTGTCACCACGCCTGGCTAGAGAACATTATGTTAAGTGATATTAGCCAGTCACAGAAAGTGAAGGGTCATATGTTTTCTCCTGCTATGTGGCAGCTAGGGAGTAATTGAGATACCAGAGGGACGTCAGATAATGGAGAAGAAACTCCAATAGAGGCAGGGAAGTGGTCTAAGGGAAGGGGGGTGGAGGAGAGGGAGAATCAATGAAGGAATCACTACCACTGATATAATGTACATATGTGAGAATACCAGTGCATTATGAGCAATGGGGCTGCAAGGTCCCAAGACCAATAATTCACATCATACACAATTTGTGTCTTTCCACAATGTCATGAGTTCTATTCAACACTCAATGAATGAATATCAAACAATACACTTCACACTAACAAAATTTAACAATTTAGGCCTAACAAATGTGCTAAACAACACACAAGTTCTACATATATATAGACCACTTCAAATACTTAGTAATAACACTCTACAAACAAACAAACAAACAGGGAGTAGGGAATAACAAACCAAGTCCAGGAACAGAAAAGGAGATTCAGGAGTTGGCCCAGGCATAGAGCAGTTCGGAGTCACACTGATCCTTGGTCAGCGAGAAGAACAGGACTGGAGCAAGAAGCTGGGTTGGAATCATATACATGGACAGACTATCATGAAATAAGCAAAGCTCAGCATGCTGCTTGTAGGTAGGTCGATGTCTTTAGGACTTTATGGGCATTGCTCAGTGTCTTTGCAAGCTCATCCAGGCTTATCAAATCCCGCCAGACTCCTGTCAGTAGTCCAAACGTATTGATGACCTAAGTCCATCAGAGGTGAGAAGGCATTCTGAGCTGCTCTGAGCCCTATGCTGACATGTCTAGACAAGTTTCTGAAGCTGTATGCTGGTTTCTCTTGATCAAAGCTGGCTCACCAGCTCCATCACTGTACCCCTGCCTGAGAGAAGAGAAAGAGAATGGGTGGGCTGAAGAAGCTACCCCCTTCTTTTCACTCATATCCAACTGGTCACTCACACTGGCCACACCTAACTCCAAGGGAGGTTCTGAAATGTAGTTTCTAGATGTGCACCTGCTAAAATGTGTTGAGGGATTTCTTACCCAAGGAAGATGGGAGGATGGAGCCTGGGAGCCAGATCTCTTGACCTGACCCCGAAGATAACGCACCAGTGGGTGATAGCCCATAGCCTCCAATGACACATTTCTTTGTAGACTGTGTATCTTTGTGATTGGACCATCCCAAATCATTTTAATCATGTCTTTCCCAGTTGAACAAAGGATTTAAAATCTGTGTGGTCATTCAGGTCTGATTCTTACCTGATGTCCCCAATTTATGGAATCAGGAGATGGAGAGAGTTAGGGACCTGAGACTGTTACTCGTTCCATGATATAGCCAGTTTGTTAGTGGCAAAGCTAAAATTGGAACTTAGCAGGCTGAAGTCTCTTTCACTATAAAAATGTTTTTAAATGAATAAAATAATCTAAACTTATCTCACTAGCATAGAATACTGCAACAGACTAAGCCTTTCATGCCATTCTCTTATTTGGATACTGCAATATTTTATTAACTTTTAGAATTACAGCAACACACTGATACTTCCTACTTAACTTGTGGTTCTTATTTGTCTGAATCAATTTTATACCATACATTTGCAAACTAAGTTCTTTCCTATCTTGGATTTGTATAGATTTCTTCCTTCATGACTTACTTCTTGTATTATGCATGTGTCACTATTGAATTAATTAAATTTACATCCCTTTCAAAGCCTATTTACATCAGATACTTTAAAACATCAAACTCTGGGATTGAATAAAAATTTTACTAGGGTTAGCATTAGTTAATATTTATCATATTAGTTAGTGTTTATCATACATTTTTGCTTCCAATTTACCATATCACTATTGTAAAAAATACATTAAGTTAGTATTTACTTCTTTAAAAGTCATGCTAATTCCCATATTTTGCTATTCTGACTATATATTCGAACATTTCCTCTGGAAGTATAGCTTATTGGTCTGTAATTACAGACTTGTTTCCTTCTAAATGTAGTTCTCTCTTTCACTTTTAGACTTTTCCATAAATATTTTCACATTAACATTTGTGTGTAAAAATATTTTTCACAGTGCACTTCTGCCAAGTTTGTGGATCCCAAGACCACCCTCAATCCCCTCACTTCTGACATCAACTCTAGCGTTCTAGGTGCCTGAGACCACCTTTACTTCTGACACAACTGCACGTTTGAGAGATCCCCAAGTCCACTGTCAAATTTTGATCATTCACTTAAAGGACTCCCAGAACTCAGAAAAGCTATTATACTCATAGTTTCAGTTTATTACAGTGAAAGGGCACAGGTGAACATCAACCAAAGGAAGAGGAGCATCGGGCAGGGCCCAGGAGATGCTAAATGCTGAGCTTCAGTTGTTCTCCCCCAGTACAGTTGTATGGACAGAAACTATTTACCCCAGCAAAAACATGAAGATACCGGTTGAGTAGGGACCACCAGAGAAGCTTTGGGTCCAGAGTTTTTATTATGTTCAGTCATATAGGCATGGCTGATCACTTGCATGGCTGACCTTAGTTTTCAGCCCATCCAGAGGTAGAGCTGTTTCTGTGTGACCCAAAGTCCCCATCATAAATCACATTGCTAGTATATAGTACTTGGTATGTATGACCCAAGGCCTCAAGCAAACCTAGACACACTCAGCAGGAAGGACATCCCAAGAGCTTAGAAGTTACCTCCCAGGATACCAAGACAAAAACCAAACCTCTCCATGGGCCAGTTCAATTCTTTCTACACAACTTCCATGACAATAACAAAGCCTTGTAAATCCAGACATGCTCAGCTTGCAGTACCATAACAGGGCTACATTCAAGAAGGGAAATTCAATTCTTTTTTTTTTGGTTTTTTTTTTGAGGTACCAGGGATTGAACCCAGGGGCATTCTACCTCCAGGCTACACCCCCAGCCCTATTTTTTATTCTTTATTTTGAAACCAGGTCTCACTAAGTTGTGGAGGGCCTCACTAAGTAGCTGAGGCTGGCCGCGAACCCGGATCCTCCGGTCTCTGCCTCCCAAGTACTGGGATTACAAGCATGCGCAACCACGCCCGGCTCAGAAATTCAATTCTTGAAATTTAATTAGAAAGAATTCCATCTTTTACTAGTGCCTCTCAAAAGACAATAGAGAGGATCCAAATTCGTACTCCACATCCACTTTTATCTAAGTCCCTTTTCTTTTCTACTTTCTTCATCGCTAACTAAACCACACACCCAAACCTCTTAAAACCCAGCCTTCTTAATATGGCCCTCCTCCTTTTCTTTCTTCTCTCTGATAACATTGTTCAATACACTGACTGAAGCTGAAACTCAGTACAAAATTATCCTTCCCCTGTAGGAGGTGAGAAGAGGTGGAAAATTGGATTCATCAATGCAGACTTTCTTTGACAGGCAAGAAAATGGGGGACAATCAAAGCATCTGCCCATATTGGTAATTTTTTGACACAATAATAACTCCCACTCACTGGGCACCAACTGTGTTCTAGGCACTTCGCATACATGTGTTTAGGATCTAATATCTCACCTTTTCAGACATGTCACAACCTGGGAAAATATTCAATTCTTAAGTGGAGGCAATATCGTCGAAGAAATATTATAGAAATATACTGTTGAAGTGCTTAATTCCATGATTCTTTGATGTGGTAAAAGAAATATGCACCACAGGAAAGAAAATCAAAATGTGTGAGCATGAATAGATTCAGTCTCTGAGATTCCTTTTTCTTCTTTACTATTTTTATTCTTTTGATTGTCTTCGAACTCAGTCCTGAGTGGTTAATTTATGGAGAAAAAGGGGGAAATATAAAGGATCTACCAAATTTTGACAAATATAAAATTCTAAAATGCAGGCAGACATATGTATGTGTATTTAACTCTTTCATCAGGTATTCAGACTTTTATATGTGAAGATGCTCAAGTACATTGTGAAGTTTCAGTACACTTTTTAGTAGAGAAAAACGTGCTAGCCGGGCATGGTAATGCACGCCTGTAATCCCAGTACTTAGGAGGCTGAGGCAGGGGGATCACAGGTTTGAGGCCAGCCTCTGCAACTTAGTGAGGCCCTCAGCAACTTAGTGATACCCTGTTTAAAACTACAAAATAGGGCTGGGGGTGTGGCTCAGAGGTAGAACTCCCCTGGGTTCAATCCCCAGTACCGAAAAAAACAACAACAAACAAAAATAGGGATGGGGGTAGCTCAGAGGTAGAATTCCTCAAAGCCACAAAAGAAAAAGAAAGAAGAAAATGAGCTAGAGAAAACTTTTTCCATTATCTATGTGCCTTTACATTTCACTAATTCATTTGTTAAACTGCTCTTATACAAACTTCTGGCTGGATTAAAGCCCAATTTGAGGTACACTTTGCAGTTTATTCTTCTGGCAAAAGAACGCAACAAATCCTCCCGTCCTATTCCATCACTTCTCCTTTCCTCTATTCCTACCTTACAACCACTTAGTTCTAGTCTCAGGAGACTGATGCAGTGGTCGTTAATATATTATTACTATAATTAATAATACTATATTACATTTAATAGGTTTACTATGTTTCTGCCAAATCAGCTATTATTCTCAATCTCCTCAAATATCCAGATAGTGCTCACATTTTCCAAATTATGTTATAAATGTTCTCTAAGTGTTCTTGTCTCCTTTAATGTATCGTGCTATAGATTGGATCTGGAATGTCCCCTGAAGGCTGATGTGTTCAGTGCTATTGGGAGTTCGTGTAAACTTTAAGAGGTGAGGCCTAGAGGGAGGGCTTCTAGTCACTGGGACATGTCCTTGAAGGGGAGAGTGGGATCCTGGCTCCCTGCTTTCCTCTTTTTTTGCTTCCTGGACAAGAGGTGAGGGCTTTGTTCTGTCATGTTGTGCCACTCTGATAGGTCAACCCAAAAGTGACAGGGCCAAGTGACCATGGACTGAAACCTCTAAAACTGCAAACCACAATAACCTTTTTCTCTTTATAAGTGGATTATCTCAGGTATTTGTTATAGTGATGGAAAGCTATTACTTACAGTTTCTTCCTTCCTCTCTTCTCCCTTGCAATTTTGTTGCTGGAGAAGGAGGAAGAACAGTAGCAGCTGAGCAGCAGCTGAGTCACTTATGGTAGAGAGCTTTCTGCAATTTATACTTTTGTTTTATTTTATACACGTTTCGTAGTCCCTGTATTTCTATGTATTGAGAGGTGATCAAATTCAGGTTTGGTAATGCTATATGTGAAGCCTTTTTTTTTTTTTTTTTGCGGTACTGGGGATTGAACCCAGGGGCTTTCTACCTCCGAGCTACATCCCCGGCCCTATTTTTTATGCTTTATTTTGAAACTGGGTCTCACGAAGTTGCGGAGGCCTCACTAAGTAGCTGAGACTGGCCGCGATCCTCCAGTCTCAGCCTCCCAAGCACTGGGATTACAAGTGTGCGCCACCACGCTCAGCTATGAAGCCTTCTTAATAAATAATGCAGGGTACTTTCATCAGAGGCACATAATGTCTTTCTCTGATTTTGTGGTGTTCTTTACTTATTAGGGATTGCAAAATGTGATGTTCTACTTATATTTTTCCTCTTTCATTTATTAACTAGTATACATCTATGAAAAGATGCCTTGTCTCATCATAAGTCTGGTTACCCAGAATTTGAATAGAAAAGGCAGAATGAATGTTCTACCAGTTTTCAAAGTCATAAGTCATAGTCCTAATATTCTCAGACTATGTATTAAAGCATCAGCTTGAATTCATGGATTCAAACATATTTGATGTGTTTCAGTCCATGCAGTTAGCATTTTTATTGATACTAAAATTGACCAAACTTTGGACATGGAAAATTTATTCAGATTGGTTCCTGAGTCCCTTTGACACAAATTCTACTTGTTTTTGGTCAGAATTTTCAAAGTTATCTAGTCCAATTCCTACCTTAGGCTTTCAATCAGCTTTTTCTTGTTTTTCAAAATCCTGTTTCTTTTCATGGAAAATGATATTGAAAGACCACAACTAGACAAAGGGGTTACTCATTGTTTTTGGGTTGGTCAGTATCTCTAGGCTCTTTCAGTAGACAGTGCCCAAAATAAATTTTTTTATCTTATGAAAAATGATAAATGAGTTTAATTGATATTCTAATTCAATTCAATTCAATTCAAATCAGGACCCTAAAGTTAAACTCATCCCTCTCAGTCAACATCTTTCTCCTCTACTAGTAATATCAGCTCTCAGTAATGCAAACGTGGTACTCATTTGCTTTATCCTATAGTGCACACACCACAGCCTCAAAATAACCACATCAACACCACTATCTACCAGGTATTTCTGGTAACTTCTTCAACTCAAAAATATCTCCAGGAAAATGATGGAATCTGAAAACTGGCAATGGCATGGATCATTCTTTCTTAAACAAAAGCTAATCACATGGCTTAAATATATTTGTTTATTGTTTTTTGAAATCTGTATAAAAATGTTTAAATACTATATTATGTGTTGAAGTTCAGCTCAGGGGGATGGGAGAATTTTCTTCTCAGAATTAGCACCTTATAACTTAATTCACTTACAAGAACATCTATGGCTAATTCTTATCTTTGCTGTGCATTATAACCAGAAGGCTAACATATTTGCGGAGAAACTCTCTCTTGATGTGACAAGACTCACAATGAGTTGGTCCCCCTCTGTGAGAAAGGCACAGTAGGGGTCAAGCCATACCCGATTATGTCATGCTTCTGTCTGGTATCCTTGAACAGTTACCATAGCCACTTTGAAGTACTGAAGTAACAGATGGTACATTTAAAAGAACAGCTTTTTAAAATTTAAAACAAGTCCAAATGTAAACCTCCCTCATCTTCTCAATTCCATTCTTTGCCAAAAAATAGAAAAACATCGCAAATATGATTCCAACTGCTTATTTTAAAAGTAGCATTTATCCTACGTTTCAACATTCATTACAACTCACATTCAACAGTGTTTTTTTTTTTTTGTTGTTGTTTGTAAGCCAATGTCTCATTTTTTATCAGCTTTTCCTAGCTGATGACTAGATGTGGAAACAAGAGTCAGGAGGCAACTAACTTCTAGGAGCCAGTAGCAGAGAGGCAACCTGCATCCACTGTCCAGTTCACCCTTCTGACGGATGCAGGACATCGAACCAAGGAGTGCGAAAGATTTTAATATTTCTTTTCATGAGAAAACGTTTTATGTCATCTATTCTTTTGTTTTTATACAAGACGGAGAAGTTTAACGTCACTGTAGCTTCCTCTCATTCTTTGGACAGGGGCGGGCATGCTGATTAACTAGTGTAAAGTATATGGCGCTTTGGAGGCTGACATTGGACCATAACTGACTTGCAGAGAGAGTGTGGTCAGATGTTGGCTGTGGTGTGGGGTTATGATGCACTGTTTAGTTTTTTAAGAGCAAATAATAAAAGAGTGTAGACTTCTCATCAAAATGACATTCAAAACTTACATTTTGAGCCACCCATAGACTCCATGTTCAAACATAAAACCATAAGAGAAGAAACTAAAACAAATAGGAAAGTCCTCTTTGTGGGCCAGGAATCGAAGGGGAGGGACTGAAGCTCCAAGGACTGCCATTGTCAGTAGCAGAAAGAGCAGAGGCAGGGGGATGCCAGTTCCCAGGGGGGCAAAAGAGCACATCTCTCTCCTTTCTATTTTCTTTTCCTTCCACCCCAGGAAGAAAGGCAGGGAGAAAAGGGGCTGCAGGTTCCTGCAGAGAGTTACAGCTTATGAATCCAAGTGCCAAGGAAGCCATCAGGACAGGCTCAACCTTCATGACCAAGCCTAGCCAACAGTCATCTAATCCTAAACTATTCTCACTATCATGATCAAATAAGAGCCCTAAGACATCGAAGGAGTATCTGGGGTTGGGATATGGGTTCTAGGGGCTGGGCTGGGACATCCATAAAATGTCTCAATAGAGAAGAGGAAGAAAGAGAACAAGAAAAGTTGCACCAAGTCAAGGTGGATCTAAGAAACAATATTGTAAAACATACAAAGAAAATTACCACCGAGAAAGATAGCAAGTAGAAAAAAATACAATGGTTTCGATTTCCATGGTTTCAGTTATCTGTGGTCAAACATGATCTAAAAATATCGAATGGAAATTTCTAGAAATACACAATTTGTAAGTTTTAAATTGTGCATCATTCTAAGTAGTGTGATGAAATCTCATGCCTTCCTGCTCCACCCTGCCAGGAACACAAGCCATCCCTTTGTCCAACGTATCCATGTCGTGTACACTACTTGCCCATTAGTCACTTACCACATTGCTTGGGTATCAGATCAACTGTTGCAGTGCAGTGTTGTGTTCAAGTAACCTTTATATTACTTAATAATGGCCCCAAAGCCCAAGAGTAGTCATGCTGGCAATTCAGATATGACAAAGAGAATCCATAAAATGCTTCCTTTAAGTGCAAATGTGAAAATCTCAATAAGGGAAGAAAAAATTATATGCCAAGACTGCTAAAATCTACAGTACCAAAAGATGCATTGTATGTGTGAGAAACCACATTCATATAACTTTTGTTATAGTATATTGTGATAATTATTCTATTTTATTTTTAGTTTTTGTTAATGCTTTTCTATGCCTGTTTATAAATTAAACCTTATCATAAGAATATATATATAAGAAAAAATGGTGTATATACCATCAGTAATATCCATGGTTTAAGGCATCCATTGGGGATCTTGGGATGTATTCCCTAAGAATAAGTAAGGATTATTATAGTGGAAAATAGATAATCTTAGACAAAATGAAAATAAAGGTGCTATTTTAAAAAGACTTTAGAATAAGCATGGCTAGAGCTATCAAAGATATTGATACATGTATATATATATTTATATACATACACACAAACACACACACAGATACACACACACACACATATATATTGTAGCATATATATACCATATATACATATATATATATATATATAGTAGCATCATTCCAAAGAAACAAATTATGCAAAACAATTTTTAACTCAGTAGCCTGGATAAACTCTAATCTGTAATAATCAAAATAATATGAATGGATTAAGGGATGATATTGGGGAATTCACCCAGAATATAGCAGAGAGATAAACTGAAAAATATTTGAAAGATCAGTTAAAGAATGTGGAGATAGATTGATGTAGAGATAGGCATGAATAAATTAATGAAAGAATGCTCACTCAGACACATGGAATCCCAGAGGAAGAGGAGAAGGAGAGGCAGAAGCAACAAGCAAAGAGCTAAAAACTGAGTATTTTCCGAGTTGATGAAAGACATCGGTTATCAGATGGAAAACATACTCCAGATAAATAAAACTAGACGCAAAATGAGACAAATTATAATAAAATATAAAAACACAATGATAGTCTTAAAAATGTACCAGGGAGAAAAGAAGATAACATAATTATTGCATTATTATTATTGTCACATTATCATCAGTAGATACCAAAAGAAATAAAATTATATTATTAAAGTCTTTAGGGAAAAATTGATCTCACCAGAATTTTTTGTTTTGGTACTGGGGATTGAGTCCAAGGGTGTTCTACCTCCAAACTACACCTCCAGCCCTTCTTATTTTTTAGTTTGAAACAGGGTCTCGCTAAGTTGCTGAGGGTCTTGCTAAGTTACTGAGGCTGGCCTGGAATCTGTGATCCTCCTCAGCCTCCCAAGTACTGGGATTACAGGCATGCATCACTGAATTTTATATTTAGCCAAAATATGGGCTAATATTAATACTTTTATGTTTAGCCAAAGCCCATTCAAGTGTTTCTCACAGACCATTAATGAAAACAATCAGGAAAAAAAATCAAAAGGAGCAAACAGATCCAGAGGCAAGAGAGAGATAAAAGAAAAAAACTCTGAAAGTATAAATTGATTTTTTGAAAAGTTAATAATTCAACTATTTATGGCCAAAATATCTATAATAACGATTTGAGTGTGCATGAGTATGTGCCAAAAAAGCAACAATAATAAGGATGTTAAGGAAAAAGTACCCAATGAATTCTAAAGTCCTTGTCCTACACATACTAGGAAATAAATTAAAAGTTTGTTAGAAAAATTTATATTTGAAGATGAATCTTAAAAATGAAAGGATAACTTCAAATAACAGAGAAGTCAAATCCATAGCTTTTAGACCAGCAGAAGGAAAAAATGTAACATATAAATTTATAAGTGCAACAAAAGTTTGAAAAGAGTGAAAGAAGGGAAAATATGGTGAACAGAAAACAAAATATTATGATAGAAATAATTCCAGAAATATCAATAACCACAATATACACAAAGAGACTGAATTCCCCTACTAAATAATACAGACTATCAGATTGGATGATAAAACAAAATCCAGCTATGTGCACCTTATGTGAATCACTTGTGAAGAAAAAAATGAAACACAGAAAGACCAAGAGATTAAAAATAGTACCATAAAATAGTACCAGCTGAATTAGCAATATTAATATTAGGTGGAATATATTTTAAGGCAAAAAAAGAAATGAGTGGAACAGTACATAATAAAAAATAGAACACTCCATGGATAAGATATAATTTTTGAACATGTGTGCACAAAATTCAAAAAACAACCTGGGCGTGGTGGTACATGCTTGTAATCCCAGTACTTGGGAGGCTAAGACAGGAGGATTGCAGGTTCAAGGCCAGCCTCAGCAACTTAATGAGGCCGTCCACACCTTAGTGAGACCCTGTTTCAAAATAAAAGAATAAAATAGAACTGGGGTTGTAGCTCAGAGGTAGAATGCCCCCGGGTTCTATCCCCAAACCAAACCAAACCAAACAAAAAATAAACAATAACAACAAACATGTATTCTAATATGTATATTACTATAATAAGGCATTTAAATACTTTTCTATTAGTAATTGATAAGAAAATTTGAATAACATAAGCAATCTGATTTCAAACAAGTATGTATAAGTTATATATCTATATAAATATTTTAAGTTTATACGAATGCTATATAATACTTATATAAATTATGTGTTATGTACCCTGCACCTAACAAATACTATATATATATAATATTCAAGTACACATAGAATATTTCCATATGTTTATAGCATTCTAAGCCACAAAGGAAGACCTGCAAATTTCAATGAATCAGATTTATATAGACCATGACTTTTTATCATAACACAAATTAAAAATTAATAATAAAAATTGTTATATATGCCAAAAATTATATTCTCTTTTTTTGGGGGGTAATCAGGAATTGAACCCAGGGGCATTTTACCTCTGAACGACATCTTCAGCTCTTTTTATTTTTTATTTTGTTTTTATCTTTTTATGTTGTTTAGGGTCTCACTAAGTTGCTGAGTTTCTCACTATGCAAAAATTGTATTCTTAAGTTATACATGAGCCAAAGACACAATCACCGTGAATTTATAGGCAAACGACCAGAAAAACAGGAGATTCCAAGATTTATGGGAAACAGCCAAAATATTTAAAGTAAATCTTTTTTTTTTTTTTTGCGGTCCCGGGGATTGAACGCAGGGGCGTTCTACCTCCACACTACCCCCCGGCCCTATTTTTTTTTATGCTTTATTTTTGAAACCGGGTCTCACGAAGTTGTGGAGGGCCTCGCTAGTTAGAGAGAGAGAGAGAGAGAGAGAAAGAGAGAGAGAGGAGAGAGGAGAGAGGAGAGAGGAGAGAGGAGAGAGAAAAAGAGATAGATCGATCGATCGCGTGCGCATGCGTGCTGAGGTTGGCCGCGAACCTGGATCCTCCGGTCTAGCCTCCCAAAGTACTGGGATTACAAGCGTGGGCCACCACGCCCGGCTAAAGTAAATCTTAACCTTGCATTTTTTAGTGACAAATAAGATTAACATGAGATACTATTGTAGTTGAAAGTGTTACACACTAATATTTCTAGTCCTTCTTCTGGTCATACGGTATGATTGCACACTATACGTGTTCCCTTGAAGTTCTGTGTTGTCATATGACTTGTTTTGGTCAATGAAGTATGGATGGAAGGAATTTGTGCTTCTTTGAGGCAGGAGCTCTATGAGCTAAAACACAGTTGGCCAGATTCTTTTTTCTTACCTTGGCAAATACAGAAGCTTAGAGATGGAGCGAGCCTCCCCTGACCATACTCCTGAACAAGGATAATAGTCTTCCAAGTCCCTTGTCCCTGCCACCCTCTGACTTTTGTCAGGTCAGTCCACTTGCTCAGTGCAACAGCATCGAAGGAACTTATTGCCACCATCTCATTTCCAAGTTTAGCTTCCACAGTTATTCTCTGAACTATCTTCCTCAAACTGAAGTATTTTAGGTTTTCCTCTTTGGAGCTGCATTTGCCATCTGTTGGCTTAATCACCTAATGAGCCCAGTCTTTTAAAAGTATGTTTTGTTGTTTTTGTTTTTGCTGCCTCTAGTTTTCTGGTAGCATTTGGGAGCTTTCAGACATTGTTGTCCATGTCCTAATAAACGTTACTTACAAATGCCATCAAATTAAGTCCAGAGTCTGAAAACAGAGGCTTTACACTGGTTACGAAGCTGTACAACTGTTCTAATAATTAACTCTCCCTTTTCCTACCCATTTGAGCATTCTGTAGTTAGGAGAGACATTCATCTTTGAGCTTTTTGCATTCTGATTTGGTGAAGGCAACCACAGCTTTCATAAAACTTTCAATGATAATTAACACATATCTGAAAATAAACCATTCCCAAAGATAAAATATAAGAACATACGTCATGTATCACTTAATGATGGGGATTTGCTTTGAGAAATGTGTCATTAGTTGATTTCATCATTGTGAGACCATCACAGAGTAAACTTACACAGATTAAGATGGCTCAGACATCACCAGAGGACATAATCGATCCAGTGGGACCACTGTTGCATATGTGGCCAATAGTAGACTGAAAACGTCATTATATGGTGCACGACGAAGAGACAATCCTAATGTGTTGGGATTATAATCACTGTCACTGTGAAGAATCTGGGATGACCCTAGATTGTAGTTGAAACACAGGTCATCCCTTTATGACGCAATTATTATTCTTTTCTGAAAATTATGTATATAGATCATGCACACTCATTGAAGGTTTGTTTTGAACAAACTTGTGGCAATTTCGAGACTGACACACAACTTCTAGAATGTGATGCTTTGGCAGAGAACGATATACTCTCGCCTGTGCACTGCTTTCCATGCAATTTACTTGGATTCCAAGTCATATCCCTGTGGCTGCTCCAGGGCCTTGAAGGGAAGTAAAGGACCCACTGTCACAGGAGGGCTTGTTGCCCGGCCATGTCCTATGCACTTCCAAATGACTTCTGGCTTTGATTTTTAACGCTTCTTTATGTTTGCACTTTTTTTGCAAAGGGATTTTATAAAAACTCTGTAAATTATCAAAGAAAACTAACTTTTTTGAATTTAAGAAAGAACACTTTACCACATTGACTTTTATGATGAGAGAAACATTTGAAGAATGGGAGAAAATAAATTGCTCTTAAACATAAATAGTTCAAGAGTTCTAGAGTAGACATCAGATGTGATGGTGGCCTAAATGACTTTTTTTTTCTAGCTAGACAAATCACACCATATTAATGATCTCTTATGAAGTTAAATTTTGAAAAAAATTAAAGGTTCATTGATATATGTATGTATTGTTACTGGTGATTGAACTCAGGGACATTTTACCTCTGAGCTACACTATCAGCCCTATTTTATTTTTTATTTTGAAACAGGGTCTCACTAAGTTGCTGAGGCTGGCTTTGAACCTGCAATCATCCTGTCTCAGCCTCCCAAGTCCTGGGATCACAGGCGTGTGCCACCTTGCCTGGAAAAGGTGCTTTTAAATATGATGTTATTCTTCAAGGCTTTAGTAATCTTTGCACTTATTTTCCTGAAGAGCAAACCTTGTTAAAAATATCTCTATTTGTTTTGGGTAAAAATGTTTTTGATTTTGAGAAAGTTTACTGAAAATTTTTTTTGTGTTTTTAAATTTTTGAATTTTAAAACACTTGTTAAAATATCTCTGTTTTAGGTAAAATGTTTTTGATTTTTAAAAAAAGGCTTACTGAAAAGAAATTTTCAGGCCTCACATCGGCAGTGACATTGTTTCTTTTGAGTATTTTTAACAGTGGTATTGACATTTGAACAAACCCAGTGGCTAGAAACGCAGAACAGCGCAGTGGTAATTTGTGCTGTTTTTGTCATCTGCTCAGAAATAAGCATTGAATGAAGAGCCATTGTACTGTCAAAAATGTTGTGCCAGCACAGGCAACTTTGTTGATCTTGGAAGCACACTGTTTTCTAATCTGTGCTTGGTGACCTTTAAAGTTCCAGTCATATTTTCTTTCAATGAATTACACTTTGTTCAAGGCATCCCCAGCGACTGATTTTGCATTAGTCAATGGTTTTTATTTATAAGTCATGAAGACCAAAGCAGGGTACTCTACGAGGTGCTGCCCAAGACTTGAAAAGAGATGTTACAGAGTAGGAGCTGGGACTCCCAGGTCAGACTGCCTAGCTTTGAACCCTAACTCTGTCACTTACTGGCTGGTAACATGGGGCAGATTGACCTCTCTGTCTCAGTTTCCTTGTTTATAAAATAGGAATAATAACTACCTCAAAGAGTTGTTTAATAATCAAGCAAGTTATATTATAAAGCGCTTAGAGTAAACCCTGGTATTTAGTAAGCACCAATAGCTACTCTTAAGAAATACTGTAGAAAGTTTCTTTCTAATGGTAATGATAGATATGTGAGTTATTAATAAAAAGAAAGCAAACTGATCACAGAGGAAATAATATTAAGAATTACAGCTAGGTGCTATTTCATTGTTCTATTGCTGTTTTGATACACCCTATATCCTGACTGATGAATGAATATCACAATTCTTGCCCTAACACCTCACAGCTGGATGAGGAGAAGCAAATGAAATAATGTCACTTTTAACATTCAGGCCTCTCCAAATTTTTAGTCAAAATTGTTCCTTCTTGCTCACCCGCTCTACTGTTGATCTGTTTTTTCATGCTGATCCACTAAGTCTTGTGCTAGTTGTTTATGTGCTTCTTTCTCCAATTAGATAAGGTCTTGGTGGAGACATGGTCTTACTCACTTTTAAAAATCATATAGCACTGTGACTTGAACATAATAGACATGTAATAAGTATTTATTAAAAGGGCTCTTACATGTATAGCTTGCCAAATAAACACAATCATTATTATTATTACTATTACTGTTATTATGACTCCTACTATATGTGACTTTACGGGGTATAATTAGGTGGAAATTATACCCTAGAAAGCATGGATGTGAGCAGCAGTATTGGGTGAGGTGAGAATGGTTCAGTCGGCACAGGGATTGTTCTTATCAATTCTGGCTTTATATATTCTTGCTTTCTCTCTGTATTATCCCCTTACATTATAATACAACACGTCAGATGTAGCAAGTATGTTTTTTTCAGTTTTATTTGGGTCAGATGTGAAATAATCGATTATCATGAGGTCTGCAAAAAGCCTTCTAATCTTCCCCTGTTGCTACTATATGATAAATGAAGCTTATGAAAACGACTAATTAGGTTCTTGTCTGAAGTCTAGCTACAACTTGGGGTTTTATTTATTTATTTATTTTTTCGGTGGTACTAGGGATTGAACCCAGGGCATTCTATCTCTGAGCTACAACCCTTAGCCCTTTTTATTTCTGAAACAGGGCCTCATTAGGTTGTTAGAGTCTCCCTATGTTGCTGAGACTGGCCTCGAACCTGTGATCCTCTTATCTTAGCTTCCCCAGTACTGGGATTACAGGAATATACCATCATGCCCAGTTCATTCATCTGTCTTTAAAAAAGAAAGTTTTCAATCTTTCTTTGCCATGTGCTAGACACCATGTGAGGCACTGTGGGACCACAGGGGTAGAGGGACTGGCAATATTCAATTCTAGACTATGCAAATAAACAAGACTCTCCACTAAGAGGCATAAGAATCACTCGAACACTTTGATCTGAATCAACTTGAAAACACCATTGGAGATCCTTGATCTTAGTCTTACACTTAGGCGGTTTCTCTTTCCTTGGGGTAATTGAATCTATGATCTTGAATTAATGTAGTGTTCATGGTAGGGGGTATCAGCTGCATTGATTGAAAGTCTACGTTTACAACATACAGGCTGACTCTAGGAGGAATTTTACTCTAAGGCAAAAGGTAAGGAAGAGCATGATTGAGCCATTAGAAACTGCTGGGAACTGCCATCATTTTCATGACTAAACTTGGGCAAGAAATCTAGCTCATCAGTAAAAGTAGGATAACAACAGGATGTTCTTGATTTCCTTGGAGAAGTATATTTATATATTCATGAAGAAACTATGCTGCTTTTGTAGTTCCGTTCAGCTGGATCAATGATCAAATTGGTAATTGATATCTATTAGATACTATTAGAGATATATGTGGAAAATACTAATTAAAATACATTTATTTTATTTTTTTAAAGTTCACTAGAGTGACCTTGATATAATTCTAAAGTATAATGAGTAGGGTGTACTGGAAAAATATGCATTTCTTTCCCTAGTTTTGAATATGTGGTATGTAGATAATTCCCATTACTTTATAATGTTTCAACTGTATCTTTAAAGCATAAAGTTTTTAATGAGGCATGCATTTTATTCTCATATCTTCTTTGCAAACCTCTGAAATCACCTTATTATTTCATTTAAAATAAAAATTTAAATGGAGCAACTACGCATGCAATGTCTTTCAAAGCACACAGCTTAAAATTTGCATCAAAATAAAAAATCAAGACTGCTTAATTAAAGCCTTGACACCATCAACCTCCTTAATTATGTGTTAAAGGGACTGGCATCCTGGGGATACCAACTTAAAATCAGTGTGCATGTGGAATGTCTTTGGTATATGTACATACACAAGTCTCTGAAGGGAAAAAAGAGGACATTAATAGAAAATAATGACTTAATATTTCTCTGAACATGAGTTACTTCACACGTTCAAAGCAGGGACAGGGCAAGTTTGTCTTTTCACAATAAAAATGCAGAATAGAAATGTAAAACAGAACATTTCCCCTCTTTCCTATGCTTACATTTCAATAAGTGTTTTCTTCTCAAACAAGGATGATTTTTATAGTAATTGTTACTTGGAAAACACAGTTCTAAAGCTTGACTTCTGGCTGCTTGGGTGGATTCTATAGACCATACTGGGTAAATGGGGGAGGAGAGGGCTGCTTCTCTCCTTTTATTTATCTATTTTTTACAGTGTATAAGTTTTGCAGTGAAATGACTGCTTTTCTTCACATCTTAATTCTTATTGTCTTCACTATTATGTGCCTATTCCAGCTTCTTTCACTAACGTGGAAGCCAGCAGTTCTTTGTTCTCATTGTGTCTGTCGTCTCCCTTTCTTTGTGTTGCAGGGATACTGCTACCCGCATCTGCCACTGAGCATGCGGAAAAATCCTTCAATAGATTCTTTACTTAGGAGTTTCAGTAGTATCATTCCACTTCTCCAGGTTTTAGTAATAACCAACACATTGGAAGAAAGATAAAAGGAAACTTGGACAGGTGATGGGAGACACAGGTGGTTTGGAAGGCTAGCAAGCCGGGGCAGCAGGTAGGGAAGATTCAAGGTAGATATCACACACATTAATTTTATGAAAGCTTTCACCAAGCAAGCTAAAGGCAGAACACCTACCCTGCACATCCACAGAAACTACAGATGTAGACTGACAACTGAGAAGACACGAGTGTTTCTGAGCAGGAGAACACAGAGCCAAATCAAAAGCCAACAGTTGTAATGTAGTAGCATTTCCAGAGGGATGAGTACATTGTCACAAAGATTGGGATGTTCAGTCCCTAAGCAAGGACATTCACCAGATAGTGAATCATCTGAGGACGAGAACCAGTGATGGCAACTTTTCTCATAATAAAACAGCAGTCACTTCTCTGGTTGTGTTAAGCAGTAAAAATTCGAAGTCAACGTTATTCTACTGCTTGAAAGCTTTTTGTTGAAAAAAAAAGCAAATTTGCCTGTGATTTCCAAAAGGTAAGAAATAGGCAGAGTTGAATTCTGAGGTGTTTTTTTTTTTTTTTTGCCTCAACAAGTCTGATTTTAATACTTATAAATAATTTAACAGATGGAGCACTACACAATTTTACTCCTATTTCTTCCTCTATTTTTGCCTGTTTAGTTCACCGCTTGGATGGCCGGCTTTTAGAATGGTTTCTGGCATACAGCAGCTGCTCAAAGATCTTTGGTTTAATGCATGTATGAAAAATGCATTGGTCTAATGTATGAAAAAAGAACTCTCACTTTATGGTGACAAACGGTGGCAATAGTTCAAAACTTGACCAACTTAGAATAAACTGAACCCTTGACTTTTTAGGAGCCAGGTCTCCCCCTCTTAGTGACAGGAATTTCTTCCTTTTTCTCCTTGGCCTGCCCTCTCCCACCCTTTTGTTTCTGTATTACCAAACACTGCATTAATAGCATCTTCCCAAACCTTTTTGGCTCCAGGTGTCTGCTTTTTGGTTCTTAGGCTGTTTCCCGCCCTTTCGGATTTCTATAGGTTTCATTAACTAGTGGATAATAAATACTGTTGTTGGGCCTAACACAGCTCTCAGTGGGAAGGGCGAAAACCTGAGGCCGGGCCCTGGGTACTTTTCTCCAGGGCAGGACCCGGCTGCGGCTTTTAGGACCCCGCCCCTGAGATCTGCACTCGGAGCTTTCTCTGCAGCAGCGGAAGTGCCCAGGGCGGGAAAGTTCAGGCCAAGTCCAGTCGGGCACCTGGGGTTAGGTGGCCCGGGCGGGGGCGGGGGCCCAGGCGGGGTCCGCCCTGCAAGCCCCGCCCCTCGGGAGGGTCTCAGCCCCGGCCCCGCCCCGCCCGGGGGCCGCGGCTAAAACCCGGAGCCGCGCGGCGCCCAGGGGAGCGGGGACGCACTGAGCATGTGCAGAGCGGCTCGGCGGCGGCCTCGGCCCGAGGCTGGGCCCGGGTGCTGATGCGAGCAGCAGGCTCGGCCGCAGTCCCGGCGTGGTCGGCGCCCCGGGCGGGGGCCGCGGCAGGGGAACCGTAGCGTCCTCGCAGCCTCCGAGCCGGGCGGCGCCAGCACCCCCGGCCTCCGCGGCGCGCTCGGGGCCCACGATGATGGCGGAGCAGGTGAAATGCGCCTCGGCGGGGGGCGGCTCCGCAGCGGGCTCGGGGCCGGTGGTGAACGCCGAGCTGGAGGTGAAGAAGCTGCAGGAGCTGGTGCGCAAGCTGGAGAAGCAGAACGAGCAGCTGCGCAGCCGAGCGGCCAGCGCGGCCGCCGCCCCGCACCTGCTGCTGCTGCCGCCGCCGCCGCCCTCCGCGCCGCCCCCCGCCGGGGCCTGCAGCCCGCTGGGGCCGCGCAGCCCCCCGGCCGCCGCCACCGCCTCGGGGGGCCTGGGGCTCGGCCTGGCGCTGGGCGCCGCGGGCGGCAGCGGGGGCGGCGGCCCCGGCCCCGCGTTCCCGGGGACCTACTGCCTGCCCAGCCCCGCGCCCTCCCTGCTCTGCAGCCTGGCGCAGCCCTCCGAGGCGCCCTTCGTCTACTTCAAGCCGGCGGCGGGCTTCTTCGGCCCGGGCGGCGGCGGGTCGGAGCCGGGGGGCGCGGGGACCCCGCCGGGGGATGCTGCCGCGCCGCCCTCGCCGCCCCTCACGCTGCTGGACGAGGTGGAGCCCTTGGACCTGGAGAGCGTAGCCGCCTGGCGGGACGAGGACGACTACACCTGGTACTGAGGAGCTCGGCTCCATTCCCCGACCCGGCCTGGGGGCCCGGAAGCCGCGGGCGGGGGCGCGGGAGGAAGGGCGGCCTCGGGCGCTGTCGCAGTCGCACCCGCCCGCGGTCCCGGACCCAGTGGCCTAGCAGGTGCCGAGCCAGGCCGTGGTGAGGAGGGAGGCTTTCCAGAAGCAGAGACCTGTGTTTTTTTGATAGCTCAGATTGGTCCACCGAGGGATGAACGGCTCCCCTCCATCTGCCTGCATTCAGCTTCTTGCTGATTATTGGGTCCCCAGCTCCTCGTTAGTATTAACTGCAAAATCCATGTCATCTTGTCACCTACCCTGCCTTTTCTCCCAGATTGTGTGTGAGGGGAGCGGGGGAGAGGGAGAGATAGGTAGATACATATGGGGAGTGGGTAGGGGCTGGCTGTCCGCTACTGTCCCTGTTCTTTCCTTCCAAACGAACGCTGGACGGGATTTGCGGGCCGGCCCCTCTCTCCTGACATCCGAAGCCGCCTAGTGATAGATCTCTTCTTAGAGATTCATTCTTGCAATCTAAGTTCTGCAAGCGCAGCCCTCTTTCGTTGTATTTTCATTGATGATCATTTCGGAGACCGACTTGTTTTAAACATTCTGACCTCGCTGGCTTTTCCATCAGAAATGTGTCAAAAATGAAGGCTTTTTAAGGGAATGGAGTGAGTGAGCAGGTTGAAGGCATTTTTAACCAAGGAACTTTCTTTCCTTTTAACAATTAAACTGTAGATTGAAGAAGAGTGGAATTAGAGAATTTATTTCCGGATATATATTTTTTAGGAACTTTGGACATTGGTTATCAGAAAACTTGAGGCTGTCAACATTTATTCAGTTGAAATCTGGTTAGCTGTGTCTACTTTCCATGAATGAGTAGTTTTTGGAGGAGGCAGGTATCTAATTACTTTTACTAGTTTTTTTTTTTTTTTGCTGCTTGCTTAGAGTAGTAGTCATTCAGTGACTTCTGGTTGGTTTTGTATGGGTTTTTTTGGGTCAGTAGACATAGTGGGATATGGTCATATAAGGTGGAACTTGGCTTCACACAAGAGAAGCGCACAGCATTCACCTCTCCATGGCAGTGGCATGCAGAATAATTGTAGTCCTTTTATCTTAGTTTCTCTGATCTAGAACCTTTCCTATTTTTCCAAACTGGATTTTCCTCACTTCACCCTCCTGTTGCTTGATTACACAGGAGGAAATTAGAGGTGGAGAACCTTGCTGGTTTCCAATTAGGAGCCACTGTGTTCCTTTTCCTTTATACCCTATGTGACAACTAACTCTAAAATACATTAATTGGTTTGATTCAAGAACTTAAATATAGAGAGCTATAATAAGCCATTCAGAGGCAGATTCATCCTCCTCCTTAGCACTTTACTTTTGGCAGCTGTGTGGATAGCTCAACTTGTAAAAAGCAAACAACTCAACACTTTCTGGAACTTTACGTCATTCTTTAGACATTTATTTATTTATTTGGTAAAGCCCAGACTTTATTGTAAGGAGCCAAGGAACTAGAAAATGGTCTCATGATGGTTCTTAGGTTTTCACTAATAAGTTCTTAGACCACTTTCAAATTATTTCAGAGTGATTTAGTCCCTGCTTGGCCTTTTTTGATGATGTATATAAACAGTGTAAGGGAACTTGTATTTTTGATGGAACAATCTCATACTTTAAAAATATTAGCATGTTTTAAAAAACATAACTATATTTGGTTAGCAATAGTACATACATAACTAATATAATTTTAATATTTTCTGCTTTTTGAATGGAATTATACCATATTTAGTTATCCAACTATTACCAATAGATTGGTATCCAGGCTTTTGTTTTTTCATTTTTTTTGTACAAATAGCATTGAAATAACTTTTTTTCCCCCTGCAGTACTGGGGATTGAGCCCAGGAGCATACTACCTCTGAGCTACACCCCCAGCCCTATATTTTATTCTTTATTTTGAAACAGGGTCTCACTAAGTTGCGGAGGGCCTCACTAAGTAGCTGAGGCTGGCCGTGAACCTGTGATCCTCCTGTCTCAGCCTCCCAAGGATTACAAGAGTGTGCCACCACACCCTGCTGAAATAAATTTTTAAAACCATCTACTGAGGGGGGATTAGCATATTCATCCTTCACATGGTTTAAAACAAATCTAAATTGAATCAGGTTCTATTAATTTCATTTATCAAGTATGTAGGTGAAGCCATACATAGTTTTACACACCTGTAATCCCAGTTCTTGGGAGGCTGAGACAGGAGGATCACAGGTTCGAGGTCAGCCTCTGCAACTTGGTGGAACCCTGTTTCAAAACAAACAGCCAAAAAAAAAAAAAAAAAAGGACTGGGGTGTAGCTTGGAGATAGAATACCCCTGGGTTCAATCCCTAGTACCCCCCCCACACACAAAGTGTGTAGGTGAATAGATGAAATCAATACCTTGATGCTTTACAAATGTTTCTGTAGACACATGGCGCTCTATTTATAGAGTAGCTTCCTTAAGCAGGAATAGATCCCAGGTGGAAAAACAAGGAGGGGTAATTTATCTTAGTGGGATGGACTTAAAATATTAAGGTCACCTCATTTATGGGAAATTTTTGTGTTATAACATTTTATACATTTGTTTTTGTATTGCATCATTTTGACATATTGATGGAAAAGTACTCAAAGTTTAAACCACTTGTTAAGGTTTGCAAAGCACTCCAAAGTTCCTCTATCACTGTCAACTATACACGTTCATAGCTTGTGGTTTCACAATAGTGCTTTTCATTTGGATTCCTTGGTATGTTTACAGAATGGCAACTTATTTTTTACTTCCTGTACATATTAAGGAATAACTGGAGTGGGCATATAATACCTGGCTATTTAAAAAGTACTTACAACTGGAAGTGGATATAAAGCCACAAGTAAATGTCCATTTTCTTGTCCCCAATCCAATACCCTGACTCAGGATTATTCCCACTCACACTCTGTAGATTCTTCAAGATAAAAACATAATTGTACAAATCAGTATACAAGCATATGCATACCAGGTTTCTACATTTACCTTCAGTGAAAATATCTTGTACATGTTTGTAAATGTAGCTCCACCTCTCCCTTTAACAATTGCACCATCGTTAAAGTAACAGTATTAAGGAATAAGTTACTATTACCTGTATCACTTAGTTTTCATGCACTTTTATGAAACAATGAGTTAAACAACTTGATATGTGATAATTTATTTAGAACAATACTACTTTTTTTTTGCAGAATTGTGAATAGAACCCAGGGGAATTCTACCTCCGAGCTATACCCCCAGCCCTATTTTTTATTCTTTATTTTGAAACAGGGTCTCACTAAGTTGCAGAGGCCTCACTAAGTAGCTGAGGCTGGTTGCGAACCTGCGATCCTCTGATCTCAGCCTCCCAAGTACTGGGATTATAAGCTTGCGCCCCCACACCTGGCTAGAACAATACTTCTAAAATACCATGTCTCAGGAAAGCTTACAAATGTAGATTAATCATTGAATATTTTAGTCCTTCATTTAAGTATATCTAATATAATCTTAAGATATAACTACACTTATTGACAACTTGGAGAAAATTCAGCTTTAGAATTATGTGTACAAGGAAAATTGTGAGTAACAGAACAATTATGTAATGATAGTTCATTAGTTAACAAATGATCAGTCAGATCTCTTAGGTCTTTTCTCTGAAAAATTATTTAACCAGTAAGTAGTATCTTTAAAAAAAAGTATAAGAAGGATGGTATGCTCTGTTTCATTTGAAAAGCATTGGAACAAAATTTCCTTACTTCAGTTGAGTTTATAAAGTGTTTAATGTAGTCTTGATACAACCTGGTTATATTAGTATGATGCTGCTAGAAGTAAATGTCTCAGAAAAAGTTAACAAGAGTTCTAGAACCTCAATTCCTAAGTTCGATTACGGTGGCCCTGTAGTACAAGTTCACATCTTGCTGCACTGGTTCCTTAGATAGCTTACTACTAATGTAACAGCTTATGTCTTCAGAAGACAGTAGGCTAGAAAGTAAAAGGGGGAAATTCTGAGAATCAGAAGAAAATAAAACATTTTTTCAAAAGGACTAAAATCTTGATGCATACACGGGACATGGTATGACTGGATGATTTTCCAGTCTCCATGGATGGACCGTTCAAGATCTGCATCTCTGCCTCAGCGTCACCAGGCTGAGAAGTACTAGGATGTAAAGCAGAGGAAGTTGGCTCGGTATGGAGTGGCAGTGGGAGCCCTTAACTGCATGCTAGACCTTCCTGTGTCCACTTTCAAGCAGGGTTGAGGGACAGAAGCTGTGAGGTGAAGTGACTTAGGTGAGCCCTTCCAGTTGGTTGCTTGGAAAGTCCAGACCAAAATTCAGGGTGTGGACATAGATTCACAAGTGTTTTTACTATTGGTGGTTTTCCCCCCAAGCAAGGTTGAGTCACTAGTGGGTTATAAGGTCGATTTAGTGCATTTACCAGCAATTTTTAAATGGAGCGCAGTAGAATGAAAAACTCATTGCATCTTATAGTGCTATACTTTTCTTGATTGAACTTGTTTCAGTTTTATACGTGTGTGTGTCCTGAGTTGAAATTTAAATGCATGTATGTGTTATAGTCAGAATTGGTGCACACAGGCATGTTTCTATTTGAAAGCACAGAGGATTTGGAGAAACAGGTAGAAAAGCAGAGCTATCTGAAGGTGGCACCCTGGTGTGATGCAAATCTTGCACACCTCAGTCAGGATGACAGACATTTTTCTATGCAAGAAAATGCCAGGATAAAAATATGCTAGCCAATATAAAATATAGCCTTATAAGGGGACTTTATTTTAGTGGAGTGACAATTAGCAGTATATTGAGACTTTTATGTAAGGTAGATGTGGCAGGAATATTAAATTTGGCTAACTAAAAGGGACAGAAGAAAAGTTAATTATACAAGGGAAAATGGTGATATGTACAAATTAAGGGAAATTTAATGAATGAGATATTCATTTTCCATGTGTAATACCAAGACCCCAAACAGCTGGCTAAAATCATTGCCAATTCTTCATCAAAGCTGTTGAACACCTTGTACTATACATATGGCACAGCTAAATTAGCTCACCTAAACTCTTTATTGCATAATTGATTTTCAGTGAAAAGACCAGAGGGTACTTCAGTTTCTGACAATGCTAATTGAAAATGCAGCAGTGTCTTCTAGGAGCAACCTGAGTTGATTGAAGTAGATGGTGATGTGTGTTTTAAAAGAGAAACTTTGAAACACTATAGTGAGATACTGTAATAGAAGTTTAGGTCCATGTGGGTGGACTGGGATGGGGGTGGAGGGAAAGTTTACTATAGGACAGTTCAGTAACTAAAATTTGGACTTCATGTATCCTTTTAATAACTAGCAGTGTTAAGTTTTTCAGTGACTGCTCAGTGTGACCCCAGCAGGAGTTAGGGAGCCAAACACCAGTGAAAGGAAGACTGGTTGAGGTCGATTGTGCTTATCATATTGGTGTTTTAGCTTTTTTTTTTTTTTTGGTACTGGGTATTGAACCCAGGGGCATTCTACCTCCGAGCTACACCCCCAGCCCTATTTTTATTCTTTATTTTGAAACAAGGTCTCACTAAGTTGCGGAGGGCCTCACTAAGTAGCTGAGGCTGGCCCCGAACCTGGATCCTCTGGTCTCAGCCTCCCAAGTACTGGGATTACAAGCGTGCGCCATCACGCCTGGCGTGTTTTAGCTTTTCTTAAAATAAAACTTGGGGTGATTGAAGGCACCTACAATTACTTGTCTGAAAATTGCCACATAATACTATTTTGGTGGTAGGTCTACAGATTTTTTTTTCTGTACTACTTGTATTTGCAAAAAGATGACTTTGGAGCCAAACATTTTTGGGAATAACGGAGGTTTTGTTATTGCTTTTGTGGACAGTTGTATTATTTCATTTGGAGACATTCAGGGTTATTAGGGTAGGCTTTCTATTAGTTTTGATCTCCCAGTGTTAACATATGTATCAAGTCAGGGGGTCTAGAATGGGAAAAGTGTGTAAAAGAAGGGATTCTTTGAGCAGGATAATAATTTCTAGGCATGTGCTTTTGAAGTTTTTGAAGGAAAGACTGATTTCTAAGTGGTATTTTTTGTACTATGTGAAGAATTATGAAGTCTTAGGTTAAGGCTTTTCAAATATTCTTGCCAGACTTCAGTCCAACATAAACAACCTCTGATGTTGAAAGAGTAGTTTGTAAGTCTCTAGAAGGTTGCACTAGTGATGGCAAAATAGGGTATCTTAAATGTTAATACGGGCTTTGTAATGGCAATAAAGTGATTTTTACGATTTTTTAGATTAGAAATATTTAGGAGAAGTATAGGTTTTGACTTTGCTTCTCTAATCTTAGAGATATAGCTATAAATTCCTTGAGTAGAATATAATACCTCTATAAGTATCTGCCCCTTTTCTTTATTTAAATGCAGCTTTTGGCTGGGTGTGGTGGTGCATGCCTGTAATCCCAGTATTTGGGAGGCTGAGAGAGGAGGATGGCAGGTTTAAGGACAACCTCGACAAGTAGTGAGACTCTCAGCAACTTAAGACCCTGTTGTAAAACAAAAAATAGGTCTGGGGGTGTAGATTGGAGGTAGAATGCCCCTGGGTTCAGTCACTAGTAAAACACACACACACACACACACATACACACACACACACAGAGAGCTTTGACTCGGAAAATGATCACATCTGTCTTCGTGCCATACATTTGTGTAGTGATTCTACAGTTTTATTAAAATAACATAATAAATACTGTGTAAATAGTTAAAAACAACCTCATCTTTAGCAAAGTTTACTTCAGAGGACAGCAGTTCTCTCTTCCTATTTCCAAAGCTTTCATTTAGGCATCACTTTGTCCTATTCTTGCTGTTTCTTATGTTTGTTACTTCTAAACAGTGTTTATACTTTTATAATCTTGGACATCTGTCGACTTATTATGGAAAATGAAGACTTCAACTTTTTTCTCTCCACCCTCCCAACCGCCATATTTCTTTACCCTTCTCATAATTTTTTGTAGTTCTCTTTTAAATCATATGTAATATCTGTATTATAACTGTTATTCGCCAGGTCCTGTTTATTGTATGTTGCATTTGTTTTCTCAAATTCTTTTGTTCCTTTTCTTCCATTTACTTTTAAAAATTCCCTATCACAAATCATTTTCCTAAACATGCTAACGGAATTACACAATTCATCAATAGGGTCATATATTTGATAATTTCAAATCTGTTTTCAAAACTTATTTAATAGTATTGTCCCTTCTGGAACTCTTAATCCCTTGCTCTAGCCTTTACTTTGCTCCCTAGGAGCAAAGTGCTGTTGTCATGGAATTTCTTTAGTTCTTTACCTTTGTTGGGTTCTCTATTTCTTAAATCCAGTATCTTCATGTTCATCTATTTTAGGTGGGACCCATACTCGAATAGTTTTCCGAGAAAGGAGACATATATGACAGGTATACTATTTGAAAATGTCTTTACCCTCACAGAAGTTTCATAGTTGGGCTGGGTATAAAAATCTTAGTCATTTTCCTTTCTAGCTGAAGGCATTTTTCTGTTTTGTAGTAGCTTTTATTATAGTTTAGCTGTTGAAATACACTGTAATTTGGGTATCTAGTCCTTATAACTTTATCTTCAGCTTTCTCTCTCGTGTCCTAATATATCATGGTATATCTTAGTGTGGGGGTTTCTGTTCATTTGTTTTGCGGCCCATTTGTGGTTGTTTTTACAAATGGCTTACCTTTAACTCAGAGTTTTTTTTTATATTCTTCCTACTTTTTTGTTTGTTTCTCATTTCTTTTTTTAAGAACTTTTAACAATCTGATGTAGATCTACCTGGTGTAATAATTTGATTTTCTTGTTTGTCTTCTCTCATTGCTAATCCATGTATTTTGCTTCTGGAAGACTTCTTCAACTTGATATTCCAAACTCATTTATTGACACCTTTTGCTTCTGCTACAGTTCTTTAGCTTTCTAAGAATGAAGAAAGTGTTTCTTTTAAAATATCTTATTGTGTGTGTGAATGCAACATGTTTTCTTATATGATATCAATTATAGTTGTCTTGTATTTTCATCTGTCCCCTGCATTGTTTTTCTCCTATCTTCTTTTTTTCTTTGCTTCCAGTCTGAGCATTTTATATAATAGGAATATTTCATATATTAGGTGTTATTGGTTGTCTATTCATACTCAAAGGAATTGAAGTTGATCTGAAGCTCCACATCAGTGGAGCTCTCTGGTGTATTTTATGGATTATTGGGTAGCTACTCCCAAGTTTCGTTACCTCTATTACCTCTAGGTCTTCTCTTGAGTTCATCTGTTTCTCCAGATATAAACATTCGATTCTCCTGGGAAATATAGGCAAGGAATTCAGTTTTAGGATTGCAAAGAGAAAAATGAAGTCAGGGTTCTAACCAGTCAGCCTGTCTCTGATTTGGTCTCTGATTCAGTACGGTACCTCATCCTGCCTCCAGGTGAGTTTGGTGTTCCTCAAGTTGGGGCTTCTCCGGATCAGCCTATTCAGAGAGTAAGTCTCTGGCTTTAGTTTGTGATACAGAAAGGGTGGTAGGAGTGACTACATGGGGCAGAAGAGGGAATCTGGGACTCCCATTTGTTCCTTATGCAGATTGTGAACTGAATTCTCTGCTCTGAGTGCCCTGATCACACCCACATTCTGTGACATGCTGGATGGAGGTGAGAGACAGCACCAGGTAGCCGGGATGGATGCTAGAGTATGAAGGGGGGAAGTCCTCTTAAGTAGAGGTGGCAGAGTAGGTCTCTCAGCAGCCCAGTGCTCCTGTAGGAAGTAAGCCCTGCTCTTGAAGATGCTGTGAGGCTGTGTGGTCCAGTGAAGGGACTGTGTTACTTATAGGCCCAAAGAGATTATGGACATCTTCATGTGGTGTTCCCCTACAAACTAAAAGCAGACTATCAGACAAAATTGGCGGGAGTATCTGAAATCCAGAGGCAAGCTGGCTGGCAGAAGCTTCCTAGCAGCAGAAGATATTGACATTTATCTGGTGGGATGCTGAAGGTCACAGGCAGAGTTGTACTTCAGATAATAGCTTCAGGTGCCAGCAGAAAGGAATTTGAGAACAAGCAAGAGACATGCATTTGTGTGGGTAACAAACAATGAGGAAAATTAAGTCTGGAGATAAGAAAGTTCCACAGTGGACTAATATGGCCTCATTTCTGTTAGGGCTGTGGCCCCCCCTTCTCTTCACACACGTGGCCAATGGCAGATCTGAGAGTTTCATCATAAGATCACTGAGGCATAGAATCAGTCAGTCTCCAGTCCTTGTGACCATTTTTTTCTTTTTTTTTGCAGTACCTGGGATTGAACCCAGGGGCGTTCTACCTCTGCGCTACACCCCCGGCCCTATTTGTTTATACTTTATTTTGAAACCGGGTCTCACGAAGTTGTGGAGGGCCTCACTAGGTAGAGAGAGAGAGAGAGAGCGAGCTGAGGCTGGCCGCGAACCCGGATCCTCTGGTCTCCGCCTCCCAGAGTACTGGGATTACAAGC